>WUAP02033007.1:0-18994 GCA_015163945.2 Stichodactyla helianthus | reverse complement strand
CTAGTTGGATCTTAGTTTACGTGTGCGAGTTGGATCATCGACGTGTGCGAGTTAGTTATTTCACGTGGGCGAGTTGGTTAGTGGGCGAGTTGACCGGTTACCGTAAATTACATCCACCTGCCCATCACTGTCCAATATAGATCTGATTCATTTCAAAGACTCAATAAGCTAAGGTTAGTTACACGAGATTTCCCTGCAATAATGGAGCATGGAGTACTTCCTGTCAGTTTTTTAAAAAACACAAATTATCCAGAGTATGACTTATAAATTTAGTTTTTAAATAATTCTAAAATTTCTTTGTTGGTGTCACAGAGAGAATACAATGTGTTATGGGATCATACAACGAGTAAGCGAGGGTTGTCCAAAATGGAGTAAGCATAAGACTGGTCAACACCTTGAGGAAGATCCTTGGCAGCAATGTGAAAGATGCATTATCCAAAGAGAAAAAAGCAGGAGTGATGTACTCTATTCCATGTGGTGAGTGCGACACTGTGTAAATTGGAGAGACTAAAAAATCTATTGGGATGAGGGTTAGGGAGCACCAGGCTAGTGTACTTCTGCAGAAAATGGACAAATCGGTGCTATCAGAACATGTGCATAACTTCAGACCCTCAATCTCATGGGACAATACTAAGATCATAGAAACGGAGGACAGATGGCACCAATGCAAATGGGCTGAAGCATGTTACATCTCAAGAAATAAGAACGCTATCTTCAATAGAGACTCTGGCAGAAAATTACCAGATAATTATATTGCGCTTCTAAATTGTAATTAGCTTATATATCCAGTTATTCATAACACTTTCTTTGCGATAGCTCGTGCTCGAGAATTGTTATTATATGTGAGCACTCGAGGATCTGTTGCTTGTGGGATGAGCGTGCATGGGTGTTTGTAATGTTTGTTCAGTGTTGATTGCTTCATTTAACCCTGATGATCTGCCATGGGCCCAAAAGCTTGGTTAGTAAATATCACCTATGGTTGAAGATATGAGTTTAATGCTATTTTAAAAATATCAACACATTTAGATAAAACTCACAGCATCATGGTCTCTGACTGCTTTTCTAGCAGGTTCACCTCCAGAACTAGGCTTTCTATAAATTTAAAACCATATATCATTATAATTTATATGAATATCATATAATTAAATAAGAATGATGAATATGTAGAAAGAAAAATTGATTTATTAAAAATACAAAAACAAATGACCCCCTATCTTAGTCTACTACTGGCCTAGTGACTATGCAAGTAAATAAACAAACAGAACATACTTTGGTGGCTTCTTCTTTGCTACAGATATTGAATACTTTGCTTCAGGTTTACTGAACCTAGGAGCTGCTGTAAGACAAAATAACACAATCAGATTATTCTTTTTAACTTATTAATTAAAGGAAATCCTCAAATTCATATAATATTACATAAATCTATAGGTTCATCTGACTGTGCAAAAATTCATGTAAACTGACAATAACGCAATACCGGTACTACAATTACACTAATCATTAGTGATTATTGATTAGTTAATCTTAGTATGATCATAGTAGCAGTAATAGGCTAAAGTACATCTCTCTGTATATTGCAGGTACTTGTAGTAGGCAAGTTAAATGTAAGGCACGATCAATATGCTGTTCCAGTCATGTGCTGGACCTAATTAGGTTTGATTCCTAATCGTTTTGGAGTGACTGGTGATTCAGACAGCAAATTTAATGTGTCAAACTAAATTATATTTTCATGTGAGGATGCTGCAGGCATGCGCAAAGGAATATCAGAGAGAATTATGGGAAGATTTTCAATGTGCATAATTTATGCATTTGGTTTGGTACTTGAGAAGAGTGCCATATGAATCAGCTGCTGTTCCAGTGTTGCATGATGTGGCAAGCCCTGTTGACATTATGTGTCTGCCATATTGAAACTGCCAGACCAAACTGATTTATACCCTGCTCTTTTGCCACACTTAATTCATTGGTAATAGTGAACAATCTGCACCTTACGGTAAGTGGTCGGCAAGGTAACAGTAAGTGGTTGGTAAGGTAACTGTAAGTGGTTGGTAAGGTAACGGTAAGTGGTTGGTAAGTGGTTGGTAAGTTCATCAATAGACCTTTTTCTCGAGGTTGCGCACTCCTCCAAATCCAAGAAACTTGATGGGCCACAATACCAGAACAGGAGATTTATAATGAGAATTATCATACATTTCTATGAAATTTTTCAATAAAAATTCATAAAATCGATTATTCTCCTCTTTAAAATATATAAAATTTGCTTTTCAATTTTACCAAATTTGCATTTTTCAGTTTTATGGCCTGTCACCCCTGTCAAGATTGGATGCGCATGCAACCTTTGAGAAAGGAGTCTATTAGGTTTGGCACATGAGAAGAGTGGCATATGGATTAGGCCCAATAGAACTAAATGATTTTACTTGTATATGATCATTAGAAATTACATCAATCAGTGAAAGAAAAATGAGGCTCTGTTACAGCTCATCCAATCAGAGAATGATGTAATGCATTTGACAGTTACTGCATGGCACATTATCAATAAAATCTGTTCTGCATTTTCACCTGCTACATGTTTGGCTGGTGCTGGCTTGGGTGGTAAAGGTCTTTGACCTTGTACCCCAAATGGTTTATCATGATGGAGAACAGTATGACTAAATTCATCTTGAATAACCTGATATTAAATATTAAATACTATAATAAATATTCATAATGGCTAAAACAAACATCTTGTGCTGTAGTGTTATTACTTACTATTTAAACACAAGACTTCTTAAAAAGATACCATTGAACTAACAAATGCAAATTTCTACTTGAGTAGACTTACATTACAATGTAAGTTTATGAATAGTAAATGAAAAAAATATAGTGCTGATCTTATCAACATTTGAACATTTTCAAGCAACTTTTAGATAACATTCTATGGTGATATTCCAGTAGCTATAACAGTTTTAAAAGCAACATTATTAGCCTACCTCCTCTGATAAGAATTTTTGTATTCTTTTCTGGATAAAGCTTTTCTTTAAAACGGTATTTGCTGATGGCCTATCACTGTAAATCAAGATTAATTTTGTTTATAGAACTTTGCCATATTATATCAATTCATGCAAACCATGAAACTTTTAATTCATTAGCACCAAAAAATTCACAATTACCGAGGATTTCTTTTTAAAAGTTGTGACACAAGTAACCTCACATCTGCACTGTATCTTAAAGGTATAGGTGGGTAAGACCCTCTGTTGAGAACAATCAATTAATAATAATTATATAATTATATTAAACAATCATTGTTTTCCTCTATGTATTTTTGATTATTTAATACAGAATTCCAATGTACAAACAAGTACTGAATTAACTACTGTAATAGTTTATTATATATCTACATGTAAAATACAAGTCAGAGTAGGGTGAAAAAGTTCTCAAAAAAGATGTACGTATAAAGGTCAGACTTATGTGAAATCACACTTGGTGGTGTGAAACAGCTGACTCGTTCTGTCATCTTTCTTTTTTCTATAACTTGTTTGTGGTTCAATAATAAAAATAAAAGTTTAACCAACAGAAAAAGTCCAAGAAATTTCAGTCTTTTTGAGCCACCAAGCATGATTTTACATGAAGCCTTGCATATTCATGCATCTTGTTTTGACAACTTTGAAGTGGGCAATTAAGGTGAAGGATCCAGCACAAGGTACAAAATTAATTAGGACTTCTTCCTTTTTTTGCCAATTATTATTTGAGCATGCCATGTATGTTTGACCTTTGTGTGCATGCCTGACCTTTGTGTGCATGTTTACCCTTTGTGTGAAGTTTGACTTTGCATGCGTTATTGACTTTTATGTGTTTTAAACATAGCTGGACAGTCAGTTTGATTTCAAAAAAATTTTGTGTGATGTAACTAAAGTATGAGAATATGAGAATTTTGAAATAACTTAGAAAATTAAAATCTCTAAAAAAATGAATGCAGTTTGTAATATAAGAATATGACACATTTAAATCCATGCCAACATACAAAGTTTTTCATTTTATATTATTCAGTGTTGATCATTCATTGAAATAAAGACAGCAACAATACAACAAATTATACATGTTCTTAAAAAAATTTACTAAACACAATTTTCAATGATGATGAAACTCAACAAACCTTATGATTTTTAGAACCAAATTCTTCATATTTCCAGCTTCAAACTGAAACAAAAAATATATTATAAAACAATACAATTGGCCAAAAGCATTTTGCATGGATATTTGATGTATTTTATGATGATGACTATACATATGCATTTGATAAACAAGCTAAAAAAAAAATAGCCATTATCAATCTAGTGTCCTTATCAAATTTATTGCTTTTCTTAGTCTGAACCCTAATTTCACAGGACACCTGAAAGAAAAGCAGATGATGATTTATTGGGAACTTGGAAGTTAAATATTGCCAAAACATGCATTCTGCACATTTCCCTAACTTGAAAGGGAGAATACATGTAAAAGTTTCAGGATTTCAGAAAAATATTTGAACGAAAATTATGGAAGAACTGAATTTCATTGTTTTTTTTTCCTATGTTTACTGGCCATATGTGAAAATAGTGAAATTGTGTGATGACAGATATGATTGGGCCAAAAGCCAGTGATAAATCAAACTTATCAGATGCCCTATGGACAATCATATAATAAATTAGTCAATTTTATTACCAAAAACATTAAAAGGAAAAAATGTTTAATTCAAATTCCCCCAGATCAGTTTTAATAATGAGTCAACTTACAGCATGTTTTAAGGTGAGCATTTCATAAAGAACACATCCTAAAGACCAGATATCACTGTAGATAAAAACAATTTTAGAGACAGTTACAACTCCAATGTAACAGGTTGCAAAGTATCACACCAATTAGCAAATCAACTTGCAAAGTTAAAAATATGTAGCACTGTACCTTTATTTATTATTATTTTAACTAATTAATCAGACACACCTCTTGTTGTTATATGGTCTGTTTTCTACTATTTCAGGTGACAAATAATAGGGAGTTCCTATACATGTTCTAGCCAATTCTACAGTGCTGTGAACAACAAATAAATTAACATTTTTTATAATCTTAATTGAAACATCTTCAAAAATTATTTCTTGCACAGGACAAATTGCATTTTACCTGTGTAATACTCTTGCAATACCAAAATCTCCTAACTTAACTATCCCATGTCTTGTTAAAAAGATATTCTGTGTACAATAAAAAGTACATTTATTAAAATAGAGCAGATTTCATATGAGTAGAACCATATGGTACCCACATACAGCATGTACACCCTGTGATATGCAGTAACCCTGAAATGGCTTCCCATGGTTTTCTTGTAAATCATCTAATTACAAACCATAGTATACACTGCTATGAATTTTCCATAGCTTTTTCCACTCATACGAAATCCACTCTAAACCAGCAGTTTAAGTCTGAGGAATGTTAAAGATATCATTACATTCAATTTAGTATGCTATTGGCAGTTACATTGTAGTGCAGACTGACGAATATGAGATGTAAAACGTCTATATCCAACTCCAGATACTGTCAATGATACTGCTGCAGTAATTATGATAGTTTGTAAATCAGAGAAAAAGAAGGAAAAAGAAAGAGCAAGTCACACAAATACTGGAGCTTAGGCTAGTAACTTATTTAAAATACATGACTTGTATAATTTTTCTTAATTCTGAAAACCAAGCATTTGCCTTTTGATTACTGAATGTTTTAATAGTTTATTGAAATAAACAACAATTGAAAATGGAAAAGCTGATATAATGTGGCAATAAACAGTTTTTGCTGTGAAGCTGTAGCGAGCAGCATTGCACTAATCTTGATGATGTTGGGATCCCTGTGTACTAGAAGGCCAGCAAAGATCTCGATTTGTGTTTGTCCTGAAAGATTTTTCAGAGCATGGTCAGAGCATGCTCGGACAAGGTTTGGAAAGGAGCATATTCTGAGCATGCAGTACATGAATCCATCGGCGTTCATGATAAATCAATGTTGTCTTTACATTTAGCTCTAAGCACGTTTTCTTTGCATCAAGTGAGGTAAGTGTTCTTTACACAGTGTAGCTATGTCAAATTCAAACCTGTCCATTGCTGGAAGCATTGATCAAGGCCACAAACACTTTATACTGATTACAGTACCAGATGCAAAAGTGTTACAACTCTCTGTCTCCATAAACAAGTACTATTGCTAGCTTCTTTTGCTGGACTTAACATTGATTTATGCAATGAATATATCATTAAAATTCAGTTACTTAACTTGAATATCTTGATTTTTACTTATGATTATTGTAAATAAATAAGTTTTTAGTGCAACACTTTAAGTTATTGAATAATAAAGTTGAGTTATACATATTGACCCTTCATTGTTTATTTCTTAGTACAAAGTCATAAAATTAGTGTTATTTAGTATTATTGGTGATCATAAATTAATGTTCTTTTTCTTTGCTCAGTCATTACACTTTTTCATATTGATTTTTAGCAAACAAAATGTCAAGCACCACAGCACTTCACTTTCTTATAGAAACAACTAGAACTACATGTAATACTTGTAGGCTCACCTGAGACTTGATATCTCTATGCAAGATTTTCCTGTCATGGACGTGTTTTATTCCAAGAGCAATCTGAACAAACCAGTCCATTACCTACATGTAGTAGATAAGAGATTACAGCTGTCAAGTTAAGTCAAACATCAAACAGACAGAGAAAGTATTATTCTGTGGCATTACATAAATGACTTAGAAAAAACAGTGAACCTGTCTTTCAGGTGACCTCCAGGAAGAAATAATAATTTAGTCATTTGAAGACCAAAAATATAAGTTTTGTTTTCTTTGTTTTGGTCAGCCAATCAGATATACCCACCTGCTCTTCATTGAATGGTACACCACGCTGCCCATTTATTTTTTTGTACAAATCACCTACAAAAATCACCAAAAAATGGACACCATCAGAGTAGGGAATTTGCAGTGTTACAGTGTAACTCATCTGTGTCATGTTGGAGGAATTTAACAAAAGGTTTCTGATAAGGTCTTTTGGTTTGTACCACCAACATGACTGCCATGTCTTTGTGCTTTGTCGACCCAGTTGGGAATGACTGAAGATGTTCTGTGAGCTTCTAAACAAGGTAGAGTGGTGTAGTTTTCACATGAATGGGAAACATACTGTACAAAACTGATAAAGCATGTAATACATGTCCATGGTTTGAAGAAACACTAAAATGGCTTCACACTGATTTCAATCATATATTACAACTGTGGCTGTTACAATAACTATACACAATAGCTATAAATTTGTTGTATCATTTCACACTTATACAAAATCTTCTCTGTTGTTTAATGGGAAATTTTTACAGCCTTATTAGATGTTCCATTAGCAACAAACCTCCATCACAGTAGTCCATTACAATATAAAGATTTCCAGTCTCTGAAAAATGAACAAAATGCGTTGTCAAACTGTTATTCCATTTAGTGTCTGGCCCAAATCCCTAGTGCATATAATGAATAGGGAAACTATCTTCCATTTATAACACTTTCACTTCATCAACCTTACATGATTTTTATTACCAAGCCTCAAGCAACTTGCTCTTAATCAGGGTAGATGGTTGTGACAAAAAACAAGTTGCTCAAAAGCTTGGTAATAAAAATCATGTAAGGCTGATGAAGCGAAAGCGTTATGAATCTAAACACAGCCTACAAACATTTATTGCCTCTCCCATTTTCCAACTACAATTAAGAAAAATAACAAAAAAGGTGCAAGTTCTAGTTTTATATAATCAAAACAACTAAAAAAATTGCTATTTAAAATTAGATTTTTTAAAAATATTTGGGATTAACCTTCGAAGGATTCCATGTAGGTAACAATGTTTGGATGTTTTAGCTGAGAAAGAACTTTGACCTGAAAAGCAACATCAGATCATGGCATGTTGATGGTTGTTTTATCCACAGGCAGCCCAAACAATGTTCCTGAGCAAAATTAAAAACAGAATGTATGGGGCTTGCGATAGAAATTTAAAATAAATTATTTCTCTGAATAAACTGCACTAAACTTCTTTGAATCATAGTTTGTACCCTCATTAATCCACTGGCAGAGTTTCAGTGCTGTCCGGGGTTTTTAAATGGGGTTTTTCAACTTTTGCTCTATCCTACATAAATATAGGGAATGCTGGAAACTCAGCAATGATTTTTGTCCATCTCACCTAGAAAATCCCCAAAATTTCCTACTTTAGCCACTCAAACCCCCAAAAAGCTCAAAATTCCGAAGGAGGGATAATTTCTCTATCAGAAAATGTTTTCAAATTGTCATCAAACCAAATACTTCCTTATGAAATTTTTGATTAAGTCAAAAATTTGATTTCTTCTTAAGATTGTGATCCTTTAGGTTCAAACGGCCATTGGAAAGCATGAGTGGTTTAGGTTACACACTGTATTCTCATTGGTTGAACCTGAAACTCAGCTGGTTCAACCAATGAGAATACAGCATGTAATCTAAACCACTCTTGCTTGCTCAGGAACATTGTTTGGTCTGCCTGTGTTTTATCAAATGTTGCATAGTGCACTATACATTGCCTTACCCAATATTATACACTTATTGGATTCATTCGAGCCCATTATGGCAACATATTTAAGTTGAGACTTCAATATTGGGTGAGACTGCAGGTTGAGCCCAATATTGAATTCGAGACTTAAATATCTGCCATAAAGGGTTCAGATGAATCCTAAAGGTGTTTTAAATATTATATTGAACAAATAATTTTTTCAAGAAAAAGACCACCACAAGAAGTAAATTTTGCAGTCCAATAGGTTGCTGCCCAATATCGCAAAATAATGGATTGCCATGTGACTAAAATACGGAGATGTGATTGGAGGATTATTTGTGAGGTATAATAATACAGGGATGTCAGGGGCCAATAGGATTGTACTTCTTATTCTTAGTTTGCATGTTACATCATTGGCAGCCATGTGTGTGCTTTTTAAAAAAAGATGCCTTATTCGGTCCTTTTGTCAGTACCCCCACAAAAAAAAAAAAAAAAAAGACTTAAAAAAATTCATTATATCCCCCAGCTTCAAAAACAGTAGTGCCTCATATAAATTGTACCAAAATTTGAATCTAGCGAGCGGATGTAGGAATTAACTTTCTCCTTCACACTACAATCTGTAGTCTCCTCTCAAAATATTTATTCAATGTGGCATACACATATGAAGTAAGACAGTATTTGTAGCAAAATGGCTTTCTGCACAAAATCTGCTGCAAAAATGTATTAAATGATCTGTTGAGACAGGTCCTAACGTGAAAGAACTAACATGACGTTTTCAATGTAGTCAAAGGCGGCAAGATACTTGTTGAACGTCAGCGTGTTCAAGTCTTCTATCCAGTTGACAAATTTGCTGTTTGACATGTGTTGTGGGGCTTCCAAAACAAATATCATCTTATGCAATCGTACACAATTTTTTTATAAGATATAGATTCTTCTTGGAAAAGCAGGAAACGGTTCAAGTGGGAAGCCATATTCTGAATCCGTAACTTAGAAACGGCTTGTAATCAATTTTAATCACATGCAGAGAGCTTGAAGATCCAAATATCTCATCCTTTACTTCTTACCTCTTTCCTCGACTCTTCACGTTCCCTTGGTTTCATCTGCAAGGAGATTTCAAATTAACAATACATCTAAAACCCAAGGCTATTAAACGTTTATCAACGTACCTTAGAGATATTTATCTCTTTTATAACGTAGTGTTTGCCGTCATTTTTCTTCTTGACGAGCAGAGCTTTACCGAAGGAACCTTCGCCAATTTTTCTTACACGCACGTAACGATCCATTTTCGAACAAAAAACTTCAAAGAACTTAAATATTAGACTCTTCTTGTCTCCCTATGTGTTCATTTTGATGAAAGCCAATGAATAAAGGTAAAAATTTTAGATGAAACGGGAGTTATTCCGAAAATGGCGCCCAATATTTGAAAGCGACCGCGATGCTACAAGAATCAGCGGTCTATCATAGAAAAACACACTCGAGTTGACAAATATAAGCGCGGGAAAAAAAATAAGATCAAAAAATCAAAGCAGAAAAAATCATTTTATTCGTCATTTATTTTCAATCTAAAATGTATTTAAATCATAATTAGATACAAGAGATACTTCAGTCATCTGAATCAGAATCGCTGTAATAATGTGAACGAGATGGAGTGATAGTTTCACAAGATGGAGGATTATTATAGACAGGTAGGTGGCCATGTTTCTCTTGATATTCTTCCAATAAATAAAATGCTACTTCGTGTGGATTATTGCATGCCATCCAGCGTACAGTGATATACTTCCATTCTTTTTTTCCAGGTCCGCTAAGATACGAGCCAATTGTCAAGCCATCGTTGCCACTAAAATGGGCATTCAGACAATCCCGGATATTGCTGAAGTAAGGATTTCCACCAATGTAGATGGCATTGTTATCACGGTGAATTTCATACACGCCAGACATTTTCACTGCTTCTTCTACATTGAAGCTTTTCAAGGCACTATACATTGGCTGCTCGTCCATCTTCTTACGGTAGAAGGCTGTTTTTCGTAAGTGTTCTTCTTCCAATTTCGCCAAATCGGAATTTGTTTGTGGTGCAGTTGATGTGAAGTTGTTTTTAGCCATTCTGACTTGAACTGTGATGTTTGCCAACTCGATACTTCTTAAACTAGCCACGAGGCAAAAATAGGAAAAAAGGTTAGCTAATCATTCATTATTCCAGTGTTAGCCTTAATTTAACGTATGGCACTGTAGTTACATAACCTTGGTCATAAATCCACTAATGCGATATTCGCTAGCATCCCCATGATTAAATAAATGAGATTGAGACCGTTTAAAAACTAAAACTAGTTTTACAAACCTTGAGAAGATTTTTTCGTTGAATTAGTCTTAGATCTAAAGATTTGTAAGCAAAGACGGTGCTGTTTCGCGCAACAACGACTGCCAAAAGAAGACTGAAAGTTAGAATAGAATAAGAAATAGGAGACGTCAACAAAGGGGTTAATGACGAAATACATGTCGCATTCTAACTTAAAGAAAGAACTGTTATTTTTACGCGTAGGGCGAAAACAGGAACAGCAATTAATATTTAAAGAGACAATAAAATTAAAAGGGAAGTTTTTATTTCATTTTTATTGTAAGTATCAGTTCAAATATGCCAAACACTGCTCTGTCTGGCTACCTGCGCGCGCAAATTCGAGTGCTCGCGCATTTGTAGAATTTTACGTAACAATATTGGCTTTCGTCACCAATTTTTGTTTTGATTACCTATGTCAACAAACAAACAAAGCATCCTAGAATCAGTACTGATCAAAAAGTCTTCAACGGTGTAGCCGTGGAACAAGTTTTGATGGCTAAACATAAAACCACTTCCGATAGATTGCCACCAGAAGAAACTGCATATTTTCCTCAATGGACTACATTTTCATGGGAAAATGTAACGGATGCCATGAGGAAATCTATTAGAGAAAATAATTCCAAGCCTTCCAACGCGTCTGGGAATGCGAGCACGGTATCGCCACAAGCTGATGCAGACAGCGAGAACAAGAACGCAGCTTCTAAACGTGCAAGAGTGTCTGAATTAGGGGAAAACGACAGACAGGTATTTGCAGATTCTGCGCAGTTCTTTAAGGAGATCACGAGTCCTGACGAACATCCCAGTCAACTCGTCGACGCACTTAAAGTAGGACTGGCAGACATTTTAGAGGGTCCTGGGAGCGATGATGATGTTAGCATCGATGACTTTTCTAAATCACTGGACACAAGTTTTAATGAAAAGCTTAGAGCAACACAAACAATCGGTACCATTCCTGACCGCAGCTGCCTCACTAGTACTGGAAGTTCGGAAAGTGAGGATGATGTCTCCGATCTTTCGACTACAGAATCCAGAGAAAGCGTGGGCGTGGAATCTATGAATACCTCTGTGGAATTACACCAAAGTGAAAGTGTAAGTGATCTTCGAGGGAGCATGAATGTTGAAAATCCTGTTACCGGAGAAGAACGTCCAGAAACAGTTACGTCTTCTATGCTTGCAGAGGACAAGGAAACTGAATGCGAATTTCCATCAATTCCTGAGGAACAGCCCAACGTTGAATCCAATAAGGAAGGTGTGGAGAAAGAATCGCTGGAAATTCAAAGTGATACCACCCAGTTAGATGATAGTGATACATCATTTGAACAACAGGAAAACAGTGATATAGAAGAAGGTGATTTTGAAATGGAAAAAGATCAAGATTGCTGGGGAAAAGATATATTAGCCGAAGATCTGGTATTCGTCGAAAATGACGACGAAGAAGTCGAACAGACAGAGCTCGCTGATGTATGCATGAACTCTCCCCAGCCTGTTGCATGTCATTTGGATAATGAACCAGACGAAGATAGAGTTGAATTCTTGCAAAGGGAAGATGATACGCCAAGTAGAAGAACTTATGCTGATGTCGTTAAAGTGGGACTGGACCCAGATGCAATATGGTATGTAATGAAACCTGCAAGTCCACCTTTGTATCAAAAACGAATACCAAAGGAATCAAAACGCAAGTCTGCGAGGAAGTTTTCAAAGAAAGAAAAAAGAGTCAAGAGGACAGATATAGTTTATGGAAAGAGAGATGCTGGCCGAGAGTACCATGAACATCGTGAGCGTCGAGGTCCACAGGGAAAACGGGCCTCCAGTACCATGCCTGGCGAAGTGTCACCTCAAACCCACATTGGACACAAGAGAAGTTCAGGAGAAAGCTCAGGAAGATACAATGCAAGTTCACCTGGTCCAAAGATGGTCCAGGAAAAGGCAGAACGCGCTAAAAAGACGACCAGGAATAAACATGATTTGGCTAACAAGTCTATCCAATGTGATGCTAATGTTAGAAGTGGAGAAAACAATCTCAGGAAAAAAATCAAAGAAGAGAACATTGCCAAGGTTCTTCAAGAGGCAAAGTTCACATTGGCTAAACTCACGACTGAAAGTCTTGGATCGTACGAGAAGGTGTCTTGTTTAAAACTTCAGCAGCCTCCCGTCGTGTGTTTCAATACATTCGAAGTGCTACAGACTCAGGAAATAAACAAATCGAAACACATGAAAGAACTGGCAAACCGTCTGCATCAACTCACAGAAATGGGAGTCGGAAACTCTGAAGAATTCACAGAGATAAAAGATATCCTCTACTCTCTTCACTACTTGCAAACAAAAGACAAATACTTTGTTGAGCCAAAAGACAAGATGATGAAGAAAGTAAAACTGCCTCTTAAGAAACCCCAACGTGACAAAAGTGTCTACTGGTTTCTCATAATATCAATGGTGTTCCTTATTCTCTTATTTATATTCCGGCGTCAGTGGATGGCCCTTGGTATATTTTCTTCTCTCTTTATCTTCTGTATCCAGCAAGTGAAGAAGATACTAGAGTTCTTCGATGGGAACAAGGACAAGGATGATACAGCAAAGAAGTAAAGATTATCTCAGTATCACCAGATGAACTATTAACAACGTATATTTTATTGCTTGAAATATAAGCCCAACATATTCCTTAACTGTATATATTTCTTTGGATTAATATTTCATAATTTTTTTATGTAAATTGATTTTTTTCCCATGTATCTGCGTATATTTTGCTTTTTTGCTTTGTTAAATGTTTTTGTTTTGTACTGTGAAAAAACGGCAATAAAGTGTAACAAGCATGACGACAGTGGAGACACGTTTGCTTAAAAGATAACACAATTAATAAGAGGCGGATTCTGGATATATATTTTTTCTTTGTGGGGTGGGAGGGGGGAGGGGAGGGAAGGGATCTCAAATAAGTGAAAAAATTTATACAGCAACAACAGCCCACATAATAAGACACACACACATAAAAATCTTACGCTTTCAGATGAGAAAATCAAAAGATTGGGACAGCCTTTAAACACTTTCAAGCTCTATAAACGCTTCAGTGCTATCAACCAACGCAGATTCTGAAAGATATTTTCTAAAACTATTATTGAACTAGTTGAGTGGCGTGCAAAGGGAACATTGAATGATTGAAGCCATGAGTTATTTACAAAGAAGCAAAGAAGCCGTATATGATTTATTTCTACCCAGTGGGAGGGTTGAAAAAATCCACAAAGTAACATCCATCTACAGAGTTAGATACACCATTGCACACGAGTTTCAGCTTTCGAGTTACACCGTGTAACAGGGTCTCAAAATGTCATCGTTGCGTAAAAAAATACATACCGAATCCCGGTTATAAGACCCTCCGATTATAAGCCCGTCCCCAGATTTTCAAAGTGAGAAATTTTTAAATGCTCGTTTCTTCAGATCAACTGTCACAATGTTCTTGCAGGTTCTGGATGCGCGTACATTGGTAGATGATATATGAGTGTCCGTAATTTTTAGAGTTAAGGTGTCATCCGATGATGGTTTAATGGCCTCTTGTTTAGACGCTCTCTTAAATTAGCGGGTCATAGTGTTATTGTTATCAAAACAAGACCTTGGATGCCAGTAAGTAAGTGGTGGAAGGCATAGACGTTGGATTGTTTGTTGGTTTTCTCCTGTGCTTCGAAGCGTTTTCTCGAAGGTTCTCCTCCATCCGTAAAAATCAAAATTTCTGATTTCTATCAGTTCTGTCCTCTCTCTCAGCTCGGGTTACCTATGGAAAAGGAATGAAACAAACGCGTGCGCATCTCCGCGTGCTTATTATTCGACAGGTTTTGCCTTGCGCACGTGCAGGTTAGCGCGTATAAGTTCAACGGCTGATAAAACCTTATTTGAAACAAATAGCTGAAGAAGAAGGTAAGCAAAGGCATAATTTCTTTAAATAATGTCCCTTTACTAAGATTACTCACTACATTAGTTTTGGAAGAATAAATTGTTACCCAACTGCATGCAAGCATCGTAGTTCATGTTTACACAGTAGTTCTGTAAAGATTCCGTATTCAACTTGTAGTAAACAGATCGTTGAAAATGGCTGCTAATTTGGTTGCATACGAACACTTCTTTACGGAAGACACGTTAAACAAAGTACAGCTCTACCGAGAAAAAATGAATTCTCAACCATTGGCCAGTGCTTTACGCAGCTTCGTGGTGGCAGGGAAAAGTACCACCAGGCAGCCGGGGGTCTACGAGATCCGCGAAGGCACTAAAATCATCTACATCGGTGGCCACGAAGCACCTAGTCACATCTGCGATTGTCTGACGGCGCATTTTAGTGGCAACGATGGATTATCGATTGGCACGTATTTAAGTGGACCAGCAAAACACAGATGGAAGGACTTTTATGTTCGATGGTTGGCATGCAATAGGCCCCGGGAGGTAGCTATGTACTTGTTACAAGATTATCAGCTGAAATTTGGAAGTCTACCTAGATTTAATCTGCCTCCAACACATGAATTCTTCAACCCCGTTACTGAAACGCATATGTAAATGGCAATGAACTAATGATAGTTTCAAAATCATTCGTCAAATATATACGTATTTCCTTCGAGTAAGGTGTAAAAAAACAAAACAATTATTAGCACGTCCAGTGACGTTGTGTATGTTTTTTAGATTAGGTCATGAATACTATTTGAAGCAGGAAGAACTTAATATCCAAGAAAAAAATTTTTGGTGGAATTTTGTAACTAATTTTATGAATAAAAGGTTAACTTTGATGAAGTCTGCTGCAGTTACTATTGTAGGTAGCTGAGACTGATATAATGCCTTGCGCTTCGAATTAGGGATTAAAAAAAAAAAAAAAAAAAAAAGGGGGGGGGGGGGGACCTGAATCGCAGAAACGTTGGCCAGATTTAAAAGTGCCCCTAACGTATACCACCATATTTTGAAAATCCAGTCTCTAAACGTTTCTGATACTGATATTGTTATTTTTATGTGGTTGTGTGCACCCACATATTTCCGAATAAAGGTTGAATATCTAGAAATGCAAATAAGATAACGTCAACAGGGCGTTAATTACTTGCTCTTGGTTTTTTTTTTTTTTTTTTTTTTTTTTCTTTTTCTTTTTTTCCTGTTCGGCGGCGAAGCGGTCTACTTATTCCCCACTTTGATCTTTTTACCTTTTGGAACGGTTTTTAGCTTTCTCTTAGCACTGACTGCTTGGCGTTATTCCTCTTCTTTCAAGCCATTTTTAGTCGGGCGAAAGCCGACTCTAGGTTTACCCTAAAGTATCATCCAAAAGCTCAGTCACGTGCAATGGGCAATACCGCTGACACATAATGAACTTCTGTTTCATTAAGAAGACTTTTTTTCTCCAAAGTACAGTTACAGTTCGTGATATTTGTCTGACTTGTCTGGAAATCACACAACCTACTTTTAGTTCATAGAACCGCTGGGCATAGCCAATGATCGACACTTACGGCAGTGCGCGTCGCTGGAGCCCGACTTGCGATCTTAGATCGTCTAGTTTCACTATAATCACTGTCACTTGTAGCAATGCACCTTCCCTGAGATACCCATAATTCTCCTTGATTTAGCACGTGCAAGCGAGTTCCGGGTCTGGTTAATGGAGCAAAATACAGTCTTTTGAAAAAAACGTTGTCACTAACTGGCTCTGCGACTACGCGACTAGCCTGAACGGGATCATGGGTAAAAATAATTGTAGCAATAAATTGCACGGGAAGCACGGGACATCTTTCACTGAAAATGAGTCATAAAAACTCTTGTTTTATTCAAGCTGTACTCTCTGTGATTATATTCTATAGCGCGAGCTAAAAATTTATTGCTTCAGTTATTTTTACCCATACTCCCGTACGGGCTAGTCGCGTATTCGCGGAGCCGGTCAGTGACAACGTTTTTTCAAAAGACTGTACATGAAGGAGACTTCGGAAATTGAACAGAAAACAAACGGCGTTTTATCAGTAAAGTAGAATTTTTACGGGTAAAACGCGTAAAAGTGAAAAAAGCATTACGTTTCGGCTATGCTGGTGATAGCCTTCATCAGATGGATCGTGAGCGTGTGAAGTACATGTATGCAAATATATGAAGGAAGTCAGTGAAGCGGTGAATAGTTATAGGCTATTGTAAGCGAAAAGAATAACTAGAAGTTTTTTTATTGAGATATTTCGGACAATATCCATCGTCCATCATGAGTTTTATTGACTCGCTATAGTCTATTGCAATGAGGTACTAATATAAAGCCCTAGGGACTATAATATGCATACAATGGTATTATTCGTTTAATTAGTTTTAAAGGAACGATTGTCCTTGTTCGTTTAGGTCTGGTTTTTGTTCTTTTATTAGGATGGCTTCATTTATTTTTCGTTTTTGTTGCCAAGGGTAATTTTCAGCTAGAGACTAGTGAAAATTAGTTTAGACTGCGTCGGTGTCTTGAGTAAAACAGTTGATAGATGATAAGCTTGAACACCGTATGAATTTGTGGCTGTTTGAAACTGACGTTTCGAACGTTAGTCCTTCGTCGGAGTTCAGTGAAAAAGATGGATGTGGACATGTCTATATATAGGGAGTGTGGAAGGCAAATAACCAATGAGAGATAAGTAAGAGGGAAAACAAAAGCAAAGAAAAGGATCAAAAGTAGGCATGGCGTAAAACCTGGACTGGACTCATTGACTGGACTGGACTGGACTGGACTGGACTCAAAAATCTGTAAAATCTGGACTGGACTCAAAAAATCTGTAAAACCTGGACTGGACTCAAAAAAAAAAAAAAAAAAAAAAAACTGTCACTTTCAGCTGGTAAATTAGATATATGCCTTATGACCCATATCCTGGCTCACATCTGGTTTTATTTGTTTGAAATTTTTACAACACACTACTTTTTTTATGGCTGCTTGTAACTTGTATTTAAGTCTGCCTCACTTTGCGCTCGCCTCTCCAATATCAAAGTGAGCCGTTAATGTTCAGCATTAGTAGTAACAACCTTAATAATTTTTTTTACGAGCGATAATTTTTGCAAATGTCAGAATATCTTTGGTGTAGTTTGCTTTCAGTCATTTTGCAATGACAAAAATCATGGCAGTCAAACTAAACTAATTCTTACAATTGATAATAGTCGGCTTAAATATAGAGCGGTTTTTGTTAACCTGGCGTGAAACAAAATGTACTAGTTAGAGTGCAATAGTCAGTTAAATACAATAGAAAACAAAAGAATTTGAGTGAAGTAGTGCTAAATAAAAAAGGCGCTAACGTACTAGTATGTGTAACGGGGTTATAAAAACCACTCTAACAAGAAACAGTAACAATAGGCCTTTTGCAGCAAACAGTCACATGACGATATATGACCTCATTAGCGAATGAATTGAGCTCACGGTCCCTTGGGAAAGGCTCCACTGGATGGCAAACAAACATTAAAATGCTTAGTATCTTAAGATCAAAAGCGTGTTAAAGGGGTAGAAACGCATTCTGTAAAAGATTTCATTAACAGCTTTAGAAATTTAGTGTCTTAAATAAATGAAATAAATTTTTTTTGCCATCTAGTTACAATCACGTGATAATTTGTTGCAAAAGGCTTATTATAAATAAGACTTGACAATATTTGGCTGACATGGGGTCGGGCATCCAAACGTAACAAAAACACAAACCTTACAGCAAATATATATATGATTATATGATTTTTAGTAATCGACATTTATTTCATAGCGCAAACTCGAGTTGTGTTGAGACCTCTGACAAGGCAGCACTAGATTCTGTTGCAGAAGCCTCGTAAATGAATATGATAAAAATATACAGCTGCTTTATAAAAAGACCGCTTTAACTTTTTCAAGTAAAAGCTTAGTCAACAAACAAGAACGACGAAAGAACAAAAGAGTAAAACATGTAATACACAACGGCGGGGAAATCAAGTCACATGACTCTATTTGGACATTTGTTTTCGAATCGAGGCTGCCATTATGACGGGGCTCGCCCTAGGAATATTGAACGAAATATTCAAGGATTGGATGAATAGACCGATCCCGCGATCCATAGATACTGTTGCTACGTCGGACAAGCCAAAACTTTACACCTTTTGCTGTTCATTTACGCAAAATATACATTCATTAACATCAATGGTTGAAACAATAAGGCGAATATA
>WUAP02032897.1:0-18996 GCA_015163945.2 Stichodactyla helianthus | reverse complement strand
TTTTGCGTTTACTTGTGTGTCTAATATTGTTTTATCAACTGTCAAAGTTTCAGAAAATGTTCATTTACTTTGGATTTCCCCGCGAACGTCCTTAAGTGTAGTTCTTTTTTAGACGTACCGAATCATGAATCTTGTCAAAATATAGGTGCTCTACAAAGTCATTCACTCTGCAATGTTCAGTTTAGGCATGTAGTTCATTTGTTTATATGTCGAACTTGTCAAACTTCTTGAAATCAATTGCACGAAGTTATGTGGCAGGGCAGTGGCAGTATTATAATACTTTTCAAACAGTACATACTAGTCAATAACAGTGGAATAATAAATATTCAACAATTTTGAGGTTTAGTGAAACTCTAACTCATTTCATCGCGATATGCTGAACATGATGGCTGGCATTCACGGCGTGACCGCTAAAAAAATCTGATCAATACAAAGTCAAGTCATTTCACAAAGATAGTTGGGTGGGTTGTTTACCAAGTTACCTTTTACTTTAAATTCATGGTTAATATACAGTAATATGAACGCGTATTGAATTGACTTGGCATTCATATTGATTTGACTTTTTGCGTATTGATTTGACTGGTATCGATTTGACTTTGGAGCAAGTTGACTGGATACCCAATACCCAATCCAAATGCCCTTCCCAGAAGTGTTTAAAATTAGAATATTTTATTATCCCTTCAACAAAGCTTGTTAATATATTGACAGGAGGTAAAAGCTCTCTTTGAAGGGGAAGGATGCCCTAAACATGTCAAGTGCGAGTTTATTAGCAATGACTACTGGTACATTTATTTTGAAAATGAAGAATGTGCACAAAAGGTATGTTGTGAGATTGTCATCATATTATTACAGTGGCCCAAATGTGTCACAGCAAAACTTTCTTATTGGGTAGCATTGTGATCAGTAGCCAAGGCCCTAGGCTTCTGTGTCTAGTCTATTCACAGGCTAACCAATAAGAAATTTTTTCATGAGAATTAAAGTTTTGGTGTGACACTTTGGGCCTTTGTAAATTGTTCTGCAGACTTTACTTTTACCCTTACTAAATCTTGCAAAACCTGTAAAGTACCATTCTTGAAAACAATTTTTCTTACTTGATATTTTTTGTTTCTTCTAGGCATATCAATATCTGAGAGAGGTGGTCAAGATTTTCAAAGGAAAACCTATAATGGTATGTATAAACCTATTTCAAAAAATGTTGTCACAATGATGACATTTAACTGTTGATTTTTGGTTGTAACTATAGGCAAGAATTAAAGCCAACACTATTCACACACCAGCACCTTCAAAGAATGTACCTCCAACACCACCTCAGGTAAGCATTCATTTCAGACACCTTGCAGTATGATGTCCTGATTTTATTTACAGTACATTTTTAGATTTCAGACCTTTAAATTAATTGTCTTAGACACATTCCTTTTTATGTTTATTTTCTGTTTCTAGATTTATTGCCATTAATTCATTAATATTGATTTTTGCTGAGGGAGTTCAAAACCCCTTTTTAGTATATTTTAATCTACCTGAAGAGAGCAAGATAGGAGTTCAGACAGATAAACTTATGACCATTCTAGTTAGTAAGAAGTATCTTTGTGTTAACTTAGTTACTAATGTGAGGGTGTATTTTGATTATTATTGTACAATTATTGCAGATGGATGGCACCGTTATTACTCCTCCTCATCAGGCACCTATGTACAGCAGATTTCAGTTTCCACCACCTGTACAGCCAATATTTCCTAACAATGCACAGCAGGTAAAATCCTTTCATTCTAAAGCTGGTTTAACTAGTGTCAGAATTGAAAGCATAAGAGTTCACAGTTATATGAAAATCACTCTGGAAAAACTTAGTAGAGAAACTCCATGTTTTATGCAAGTCAAGGGGTTAGTTCTTTCATGTGCTTCAAGGATTTTTCTTTGGTTAAAAATGTCTATATTCCAATTGGATCCAGTAAATAACAATGTACTTTGACAAATGTATTGTCTTCAAAAAATTAAAATGTACAAATGATAGATTTATTATATCAAGCTCAACATTCAAGTGCTAGATGGAGCTTAAAAATAGATTTGTAAGAGTAAAGGATAAAAATTTCCTAAGTTTTCAAAATGTATAATAAAACAATCTCAGTCTTGACCATTTATAATTAATATTATGCTCGACCTCATCCAGTAATTTCTTGTTATTCATTTTCCAGTATCCATTTTTTGCCCCTCCTCCCCCTCCTCCTCCTCATAACCTGATGCATACATGGCCACCTGGAGCACAACCTTATCAAGACCAGCATATGGTAAGCTGTTGTAAATTTTAGAAAGATAATTTTAGTCTCTGTACGAATAATAAGAACAAAGTTTATTAATATGATTGTGAAATGTGATCATCTGGGTGAGTGTAGTCTTGAGAAAAACTGTTGTTGGTGGTGGTGACTGATGTTTTGATATCCTGAGTGGAAGTCATTTTCAGAGTCTAGAGTTTATGATTAAAAACACGTTTTGCAGTGAAAAACTGAGCTTACCTTATTTGTTAGGAGTAATGAATAAGGTGTTCTGTTTCGGCCGTTTTTATGTATCTTGTCAAATATTTTGGGTGGACAAAGAAATCTTACCAAAGGGAATGACGTGATCTGACATAAGCCCAATTACATAACTAGGTCTTATGTGCCAACAATCTACAAGTGTATTCATACAATGTAAATACTCATGAAATAGCTGTAAAAGAATATACAAGTATGTATGATTATAGTAAGGATTCTGATCATGATGATTGTGGTGATAACATGCAGAAGCAGTGGTGGGGGATAATGAGATGATATATAATGATAGCAAGTGATGATAATATTCCTGTACAAACTCATGACTTTTCCTTTAGCAGCAAGGATTCCCTCATAATGGATATAATCCTGGTCCTCTGAAGGGAAAACATGACAGTAAGTACCCAATAGTCTGTGATGTAGCCTTTGCACTGTGTATAGACCCCAAGTCATCTTGCATTACATGGCCCTACTCGTGATGTTGGTGTAAATGCCAAAATTAACATAAAAATTGTTTTAGAATTGATGCTGTAGACGGAAACATAAGCCAATTTTCTTCCTTTGGACATCAGTATGTCACAAATTTAATGGACTTTCGTTTGCACTTAGCGAAATTATCAAGTAAAAGAGAGAAAGAAGATATAGCAAAATATTTCACAACCACTTGAAAATTGACAGCCATGTAACATCTCAATTTCAAAGTTGTTCAATTTTTATCACACAAATTGCGCATTTTGCCCTTTTCGCACTTTTTGCTCATACCTTTTTACCTAGCAAAAGTTTTTGCAAATCCCGCCCGCCAAGCTAAATAAAAATTAATTAATAAATTTTACATGTGTTGGAGCAATTATTCACAAAAAATGATGAAATGGTACTTTTTCATGGTCAACATAACCAGCTGAAGTGGATAGACCCTGCATTAAAACCAATGAAACAATAAAATTCCAGAAATAGTAGAGTAATAGATACTGATAGACCATATTTCTATTGTTTCCTTTCGAAACATTAACATTTGATTTTTATTTTATTGGTATTATTCCGATCACTCTAATAATTAGTGCTAATTATTATGTTACATACTTTTCCTATTTTCACTCTAGTATGATATTTCCAGTGTGAGAACAGCGTGCTTTGATTGGTCCACGAAAACGTGCCCTTATCACGAAAATCTTTATTGAATCGCAAGCTGCCATGATGGCCGTGACATTCCATCAGATGTAAAAAATTGTCTCCCTCTTTATTCATTTTTTAAATCCTTATGATATACCAAATTATATTTACACGTGGACGAAGGACAATTTCTTAATTTAAGCAATATTAGCTTCTTCCACAAATTTTCTTCTAGTAATGTATGTGAGCAGCTTACCTTTAGTTCTGTAAACGTAGTGGATTTCACCAAACTTTGGGTTGGTTCACAAGTTCAAGTTGGTACCGAACTTCGGTATTTCATGATCAGCGATATTTCAAATTGATAATACTATAGCTTCAAAAACTCATCAAATTTCGCTACTGTTGAAAGTGAATGTTCAAAATAAAAGACATCACAACAAAAGTAATTTAACTCTGTACATTACCTTGAATATGTTTTATGTAAAATATTTGGTTTAAAACACAATTCCAGCAAATATTTAAAGTCTAGACGTAAACAAGTCGAGGTTCATTGGTGAATATTTTTTTCAACCACCATAAAAGAAACGTAAATGAAAACACTTGAATGGTATGCAAAAAAGGCACGGTAAACGACAACGCGCGATTTGCAAAAAGTGCACACCGGAAGGCACAAAAAGGCAAAAAATGTAGAAGGTATGAAAATCTCAACTAAAAATTGTTTTGTGTAATGCTAGTCCTTGTGTAATTTCTTTTCACATAAGCCTTCAAGACAAACAAAATTGACATCAATTTGAAGATAATTTCAAGGACAACACGTTTGCTAAAGAAAATGAAGTGAATGGATGAAGAGGTCGAAGGCAAAATAAGGGCAAAAACACACTTTTTTGGACCACCTCTTCAAAATTATCTTATTTGAAAAAATATTTGCAATGTTTTACAAAAGTATTATCATTTCTGGATTGTCCATGCTTTAAGCATTTAATTCCCAAAGGTTTACACTTGTAGACCATTTCATAGCTGAATAACACTAAAAAATGTAGCATTACACTTTTTGTGACGCTTGTGTACAAGGCCACATGTATTTTAAGAAATTAGGTTGTCCATAGTGAAATTACTCAATACTTCACACTTAATAGCAGCTTGAGTCATATCAGTTGGTTATTGAGTCTTGTGGATGCCAAAACCAGACTAAACCAACATGTTAGCATAACCTAAATTTTATTTTTCAACAAAATATGATGCACTCTTCAATATTCAAAAGGACAACCTTACTTGAGACAGATGTGTATGAATACTGTGTGTATGTGTTTGCCATTGCACTACCAGCTGAGCAGGAGCAGAAGAAACAAATTTTGCTAGCCAATCATAGTCCATTTTTCATTGACAGTGCATTCTCTGTTAAGCACTTTTTGTATTTGAAATCTATTGACAATTTTTTCCAATATATTTTGAGTTAGGAAATGGCAAAAATATTAGAGTGAAATTTTATCTGTGAATTATCTAAAAACCATGCAAGAAATGGTTCTGAACAATGCATGATGCAGTTATTTGCTTGCTTGGCTAGTTATGGGAATGGGAAGTGGTATTCATTTATCCATCTATTTTTCCACCATTCTTCTTAAAATGATATTGACTAGAAGAGTAAATATGGAATGAAAACAATATTGAATATTCTTTTTCTTTTATTGCCTTTTTATTCTTGTTTTCATTTCCATTTTTTAGAAACCAGTAATCCAAATCGACATGGTTATCAACCCAATAGACAAAGGTATCCCAATCCCAACAAAAGCAGTTTCCGTGATCAGACAAATGACAGAATGGACAGAGACAGCAGCCATCGATCTAAGCCACAAAGTGCTAATGGTTCACCTGGGAGTCATGTACCACCAGCAAGCAGTCCCAGTGCAACATCTAGCATGAGTAATACTTCTAGTACTGGAACAAGCACAACCAGCCCTGCAAGCAGAGAAAACTCTAAGAATAGTGCAGGATCTTTTAGAAACAGAGATGTCGATGAGTTTTCAAGGTACTATTCTCATATATTAGACCCAGTGACTGCAGAAGTGTGGGTTTTTGGCTTCTGCCAATCAGAGGTTGAGTTAGTAATTATTTTGATGGACTGAAGCCAAAATCTCAGACATCTGGAGTGTTGTAGGTCATGTAATGAGAGCAAGTGTAATAGTAGATAAGGTTTGGTATGTGGTATTCAGTGGCTCTCAAATGCCTTTCAGTTGCAACTTGGCTATTTCAAGCTATTGTTGTACCTTTTTTTTTTTTTTTTTTTTTTTTTTTTTTTGCTGTCCCCAGTTTAAATTGCAAAAGCTGATAAGTGACTTTTGATTGACAGCAGTTAAACCTAGCAGCTTGTTTGCAGCCCTCAGAAAATCTAGACCCCCTTCACTGAATAAACAATTGATTATAATGTGTTCATTGAACAATAAAATATTACAAAATTCTTGGCCACACAATCTCAGACATTCCACATTGATCTGGAGGTGTGTGGCTAAGGCTACTTTAGAACATCAGAGTTCGCCAAGTATCAGTACAGTCACCACACTCACAAATTCACTTTTTTGTTAGAAGAGGCTCTAAACCCATAAGAAGAAGAAGAGGAAGCAGTGAGGACATAAGGAGGGAGTCGGTAAGTTTGAGTTTGAGTTTGAGTTTTGGTAAACACTAGGGAATCCTCCGAAAGCTGTGGTATTAATAAAATATTGTGACTTATACCTTAAAATTTTAGCGTCACAAGGAAAACCGTTCAAGTCCTGTTCGTCACAGTAAAGATGACAGTGATACTGTCTCTGAGGTCTTGGCCCCGTCCAACTTTCCTCCTCTGCCAACTGGAAAAGTGGGTTGCTTTATGAATTATTTATGTTTTAGAAACAGATTGCACACTTGCACCCCAGGGTAGGGCTCACAACACTGCAGAAGGGGATATTGGACAGATTCACAGTCGTGAGGCATTTATTAGCGAGCTTAAGATTTGAATTGACAGGCCGATCTAGGAGGCCACCTGAAGTAAAATTCTAGAATTCACCATGTGTTGTGAATCAGGCCATTTAACTGGCTTCCCAAATAAACAGTCCTGGTGACACAATGACTTGCTCACAATGGCATACAGCAGGAATTGGTTGAAAGACATGAGCTTAAGCACAGGTTGAATTCTAGAAATGAACTGGGCAGCTGTCCATGATCCCCCAGTCATTAGATCTTACGTTCGCTATTTGTACATGTATCCCTATCTTGTCTTTGTTGCATAATCTTGGCTTTTTTACTTATCCTGATATCTAACTGAATGCATTTTCACTTAGGGATTTGTCACAAATTAGCAGTGGGGGAGGGAAATGAAGAAAGGGGAGGGTCATCATTTTTTTTGGGGGGGGGGGGGACCTTCCAAAAGGGTGGGTCATCTAAAAATAGACAAAAGAAAGAGGGAGGGTCACAAAATTATGTTATGCTGATTTAGTCCAAACCCATTTAGAGGGTCATGATATTTTATTCCTGTTTCGGAACTGTCATTTTCATCAAGTTTCCAGCCCCCCCAACTCCTTGCTAATTTATGATAAGTCCCAGGTTATAATGTTTGTTTATGATTAAACTTCAGAAACAACCAACGGAATCTTCAGAGTCAAAGGTAATTTTTCTTGATCAGTGAATTGGCTGATAAATTTTCCATTTTTATTTACTGGTGTGGTGTTGGTGTTTAGCAATTAAATATATCTTCATGTTAGGGTCTTGTGATTTTCTTGGTCTGTGAATTCAAACCCTCAATAGAATATCAACTTTCTTTAAGGCTGTCTTCTGTCTTATGTTTAGAATGCACCTGCTAAGGTTGAGAAACCTGTACCACCTCCAGTGCAGTCTCCGGCTCCGTGAGTATAATGCCTTTATCCCTCCCTGTATTTGTTGTGATAACTTCGACCCCTTTTACTGTTTATTGCTGCAGTGCAGTAAAATGTGCATGGTATATTAAAAATGCATGGATTTGATTTCCTTAGATGGTCCAAGATTACTGAAAATGCCAATGTTCAAAACAGGTAAGAATAACATTCAAAAGAGCACACTAAGATTATTAAAAAAGCAAAGTTTCAGGGTCCAAGCATAAATACCTGGGAAGTTACAGCAATTTGAAATTAGAAGGATCTATATGTGAAACACAGGCCCAAGGGCTAACCAACCTTGTCTTTATATTTTTGGCACGTTTTAAATGCTTATAACTCTAGTCTGCTGCATTATCCCTCTCTCCATACTCTAAAATTGTACAAATTTACTATTTCATTGATGGTCTTCCATGTGGCGACAGAATGTTTTCTCAGCTCATCATGCATTTGAGTTATGCGGATTAGTGATGTGCAGTTTTGCAAAGGGTCTATGGATGACTGTTTATAAATACTGTTGATGTTATTGATCATAATCTCCACAGACCTAAACCAGAGGCTGTGCCCACTCCAAAGCCAGTGGAGAAGCCAGTCTTACCAAAGGAACCAGCAACCAAACCAGAGAAGTCTCCACCTGCTGTTACAGTAAGTGAAGAACAGTTGACATTGAGTGGTAGCTCCAGAAAAACATCCATGCCTCCGCTATGGAGGGGTTTGGAGGTGGAATTGCATAAGGGTACAGGGTTGGGGGTCTGAGGATGGTATTCTAGTACTTTGTCTATGGAATTCCTTGATTTAGTGGGTACTATTGCACCCATCTGTTGGAGAGGTATGGTTGTTTTGTAGGTACAAACATTGAATAGCCATATATCATTCATTATAAACCAGGGCAGATTCTGTACAACTGATAAATTTGTTATCATGTCATTTCTGTACACAACTCATATGGAGAATTTATTGCTAAAGAAAATCTGAGAAATGGATTATAATGGTTTATACTTTTAAACCAAAGACAAATTATAAAAACTCGGGATATCATAACCTAAACTGGCCATGGTGAATAGAGGATATATACACACACAATAAAATCCATTTCAGTGTTTATTATTGTAGTATACCATTCTGTGTTCATTGATGTGATTTGGTACACATTTCCCTTATAGGATTACTACTCCAACCAATGTTGTGTTATCACTCAGTAGTTTCTACTAGAGTAGGAACACCATTCTAGAAGCCAAGAAGCCAAGTGCTGTTAATTAAGCTGCTAGTCTCCTTTGCACTGTTATTAGTGTTGGTCAAATTTTTCTCCCCACTAACGGCTGCTCACTCGAGCCAAACTGCAGCCCACAGATAATTGTTTTATATTTTTGGGGCAATAATACTTGTTGACCATTGTTGATTTCATCATTCATCAAATCATTCCTCTTTGCCTCATTCACTTTTAACATGTTTTATTTAATTAGGAAAAGCAGCCTACAGCACCACAGACCATTTCAAATCGGCAGTCTGAAAAAAAGAGCTATGCACAAATGGCTGCTCAGAAAAGCCCAAAACCCACATGTAACTCCAGTCCACCTCCAAACAACCAGACAAAATCTCCAGGAAAATAAAGCAAGTAGTACAGGTAATATACTGAAACAATCTGTAGCTCAAAGAAAACCTATTATCAATACTTTTGTACTCCATTCTTAACTATTAATTCCTTGTCATTCAAGTGAATTTGGGTGACACAGGGTTCAAAGTACTCCTGGAAAATTCCTTGAATTTGGAAAATATCTTCGCCCTTGAAAACTCCTGGAAAAGTTTAATTTTGACACCTCCTGGAAAAATCCTTGAATTGTCTCTTAGTATTAGGTTAAATATTAGTGAATAAAAATTGTTTGGATTGTCATGAAATCAAGTTTCTAAGTTAAGGGTCTTGGGATTTTTATATTTACACTCTGGAAAACTTCTGGAATTTTAAAATCTCCTAGTGGTATGAACCCTGGTAAGGTATATTTAACAATTATTCCACGAAATCGAGTTGTACATGAGCTCATAGCCGACGAGGCGCTCATAGTCGGCGAAACGCTCGGCCATTTTGTTTACTTCTCTACTCACGGGATATGAGCTGATATCCTAGTAGTAGAGGAACCAATCAGAGCGCGCGCTTGCTCATATCCAGTGTATGCGGATATAATAATTTATTTTATCTCTAAAGAATCCTAATCATCATCAGTGCATCACATCTATATCATGTTGATTTCAAGTAATTAAGATTTCTGCCAAACTTTCCAAAATGTGTTAAAAGATCAACAAACAATGTGTAAATCTAATCTTAATGCTTTCATTTGGGGTGCAGTTGCTCTTGCACAACAAACTAGATTGATGATGATGCGTATTATGGATGACTAGAATTATTTTAAGCATTTAAGCTGACTGAATTTTCAAGATTAAGGAATATTTGTATAAGAATGTAATTGATTTTTTAAGGTTTTTGTTTCTTTGATTTTTCTTTTGTAGGGATAAGTAGTTAGTCTTCATCGCTGTGGGGTATTGATGTGTAGAGCATGGTAACATCATCAGGGATATTACTATTTAAAAGTGATTGGTGGTAGATTGCACAGACAATAACCTACATATGGCTTTAAATTGAAGTACATGTAGTACAGCTAAAACAAGTTAAAGAATATGGGATAAGCCACAAGTAATTTTACAGCATCCATTTTGACCATGGTGAAATACCTGGTGAGACTTAAACAGCCAGGAATTTAGGAACAATTTGTGATTATCATGCAGTGAAGACTAATTACACCACTTGGAATGTGTGTGTATGACAAACAGTATGGAGTTACATGCAAGTGCTTTTAGGATGACAAGCACAGTTTGTTTGGGAATGTATTATCCATGAAAAACTATGGAGGTGAAAATAATCAATAGACTCTGGTTCTGGCAGCAGAGTGGAACATTAATTAGAAAAATGCCTGCAAAAGGCAACAATATTGGTGGTGTATATAGTATAACTTAAAGTATTATACACCCCAAGGACCAAAAACAGAGACCACTAAGGCAAACTATCAGTACCATGTGTATTGTAGAGATATTACACGAAGATGAACATGATTGGTATAATAGTGTGGGTGCCATAAATTGCAACCAGACTTTTGGCATTCTACCTTTGGAAACTTATGATGGTAGGAGTATAGACGTTTTAAATAAAATTGTGTGGTACTACATGCTGAACACTGAGATATAAAGACAGTAAAGATACCTTAATGGTGATGTGAACTATGACATAACTTGTGGCTTCACTTTTGGAAATGTGTGCAGGTTTGGAACAATGCAAATAATACCATTGTGAAGATTACATGAATTAGCAGAAGAATTTTTCTAAAGTTTCCATGAAAACATGATGTGAAAAGCAACTTCAAGAATACATGAACAGCAAATTGAACCGAACCAGCATTTGGAAGTAGTCGTCTTGTTCATTTGTTATGATTCGCTGACTTAAAAGATTGTTTTTGCAATTGAATTGTATATTCAAGTTGAAAAATTACAAGATACACAACGTGGCATGTAATCACAAGGTTCGACCCTACTAGTTGCTGTTGATAATCACAGTACTCTACTTCAACAAAACAATAATCATCTGTGTTTCAAAAACTTTGAGACTGCTATAATCTTGAGAAAATCTTTAGAAAAAGTTTGGACTTGCAGAAGACAGTCGCACATATGGAATATCTAATGTACAAATATATTTTATGAGTTACTATGTGTGGGAAATATATGAATTATTCATCCATCACAGACTACAGTAGGTATTGGGTTTCTTTATTACTGTCTATGGTTGAGTTTCAACTTCATCCTCAATTGATAGTGTTCTGCACTGAAGATTGTGACATGGCTTTTGTGGTGGGAATCCTGTGGTACTAGCTTGTATTAAGTAGCAGACCAAGGGAGCAGGAAAAATGGGTTTCCTATCGCTACTGAATTGGTATCAAGCTGTTAAAAGAGATCTACAAAAATGGGATTCCTGTGGTTCAGAATACCCTCTGACTTGGTAGATCTACCAAAATGGGATATCTGTGGTGGTAACTTCCTCTTGGTATACACGCCATTTCAGAAAGATCCACCAAAATGGAAGTCCTGTGGCACAAACTAAGGTACAACCTTGGCATTGGATATTAATTTTATTACTGATACTCTACATGTGTAGTAGTAACAGGCTCTATGTAGGGCTCAATCTATCTAGAACTGCTGTTATTGAGATGAAATTGTACCAGAGCTAAACAGTGCTCCCAGCTAGAGACAGTGAATTTGATTGAGTCCTATAAAGAATCTTACAATTAGCTATCTAATGCCTTCTGATTACATCACTCCTAAAATATTGATCTCAAAATCTAGAGACTAATTATTTTATAGGAATAATATTTCTGACTTTGAGTCATTTAGAACCGTTATCCATTCATAGAAACCATTTGAAGTCGGGTGACTAGTATTCACTAACATAATAGCAAGGAATTTTTCAGACAAGGTCTGAAAGAGAATGGATGATTTACTGTAAGAACTGGGCCACCTAAGACTGTATCAGGATTACCATGAAATTGAGTAAAAACAAGGTTTAATTCATTCATTCATTATGAGACAATTTACATTTTTTCACAAAATATCCACTTTTCAATGGCCAAAATATTCCATGGAATTGTAATGGGTTAGCTGTTCATGTGCATGGCATAATCTAAGACTTGCTTTCAAATTTTTGGCCAAAAAATGTCAAACCTTATTGATCAAAGTTGTCTCTGATTGGCTAAGCTTGATGCTTTCTTGGGTGACCTGGTTTAGGAAGTCACACAGTAAAATGAGTGTATCACTGACTTGCAAACATTGAGTCTCAACTGTAGTGTGCAAGTGTTTTCTTTGATAAGATAAAAAGGCTTGCTCTATCTTACTAGTTATTTGTAGATTTAGTAAATATGTATGCAGCAAGAAAAGTTGCATGAAGGATGGTCTCTAGAGACCTACATGTACTGCATGTAATTGCACACCTAGATATTATGTACCTAACATCATGTGGTCCTACTTTAGTTACAGAAAACTCCTTTGCTTTGACTTGATTATATTACTGACATCCAACTATTTTGAAGCTTTATTTTCATGTCAGAAGAAGTGGTCAGGGAAATTATGGTAGTAAATAAGTTTTTTTTTTTTTTGAAAAAGGCAAGTAGGAAAAATGAATTGATGGAACAGAAAGCAGAGAGAAAGAAAAAAAAGATATATCAGTATAGAATTACAAAACCAGGCATTGGTCATACACACCTTACTTTGTATATTAGAAATTAGTACCAATTACTTTTGCATTCATGTTTTTTGCCTTAGTTAGAAATTCAGGTGGACTTTAACTTCACAACAGGTACAGTCAATTAAAAAACCGTTGTCATTGAATGACCTGGAGCCTATGCAAATGGCTGAAAGGAAGTGTGGGTAGAAATCACAGGATGCAGTTAATTATTTACTCTGAATTAGTTGTTCACACTTAATAATGAAAGGATAATAGCAGTGACCAACCATCTAAAAGAAAACAAAATTCATTATGACTTCTAAATTTTGAAACATGTTGAACAGCCCTTGGGGTTTTGAATAAGTAGATGGCTGTTGCTTCAGTTTTCATCCAAACTTGCCAGTGAAGGTCCATACTGTAAGCCCAGGACCTGTATCTAATCAGATATGCAGTTTTATTATATGGCAAGGTAATTTTATGCATTCTCATCAGCCAATGTGCGGTCCATAACTTACAGTACAGACCACAAACCTTGTCATTGCATTTGCCTTGCCATATAATAAATATCTTATTAATGTCGCTTGCTCCGTCTGTACATAAGCTATGAAACCCTTTTTTTTCACACTTTTTATGGCCAATGCACTATGCACTATGCACACATAAGGCAGTGGGGAAAAAACTCAGTCCATAATTTATGGCACGGCCCTCACACTCAGTTAATAAGAGCTATATATATGTTATATTATTAACTGCTTCAGTGAGTCCTACCCATACTCCATTTCAGTTCACTCATGTAGGCTCAAGGCCAGTCACCAACAGTGTTTTGAATTGACTATATAAACAAGGCCTACAGTATTAAGTCAGTTTGGTTGCTAAATGGAAAAACTTTCTCCCTTGAACCAGGAATACTCTCATCCATCAGCATGCTTCACAATATTATTTAGTAACACCATCATGATTTTGATGTCTCTGTTATTTGATTATCTTTGGAAATAATGCAAGCCATGAAATATCTTTAATTTATTATGATTATCAATGAAATACCTATTTTTCTTCATTGCAAAAAACTGATTTTCACATGTGATACATTTATCTTCTCATATTGAAAATCTGTCTCACTTTTTACTGCGCTCACTCATGAGAGATCTTTTCAAGATTTGAAGATAAAATCCATATCTCCATGCACCCATGTAATATCCTCATATGTAACTCCAAAAGAATTAGGTTTAATTTTTTGGTGTTTCCTGTCTACCATTATTTTCTGACATATGGAGAGAGAGATTTTGTTGAGTCAAGATTCATTTTGACATTTTTCAGGAAGTCGGCATACAGCATCTTAAGACTATTAAGCTATAGGTTGAATGAAATTTGATAAAAGGTAAAAGAAAAACATACAAATTCAAAAAGATTTTGAAAGACAAATACCAGCACATCAGTATCAAGTTCTGTAAGTGCCTTTGAGGTAAGACAAGATGATGAACTACAGGGAGCATTCAAAAATGGCAGATTATACATCAAAATTATTACTATCAAAACTAATTATTAAATGTCATTTTGTGCCCCCACAAATGGAGAAGAACATACCATACTCTTCAGGGAGAGATTGAAACAAGAATTTCCATTTTTCAAGACTCATGTATTAAATTTTTTCTTGCAACCATTCATTTCCATGCGAGGACATTTTCAACAGGGAAATTTCTACTTCTGATCAAAATCTACCTGGATAAAAAGAAAAAAGGCTTTCAAACAGTGCTAGTTAACCTCTTGCTCGTCTCCCTTGTAAAAATAAGAATCACTCTATTATTTTAGATAGAACAAATCATCTTGATCTAGAGTGCATAATCAAAACACAATAGGCCAAATCATGTTTGGTGTAATGTTTTCCCATTCCAGATCAGGTCCTTTCCCTTAGGTGTTGTTCCTTTGTGTCTCAGTAGTGCTTGAGAAGACACATCAATTAATAAGGACAAGCCTCAAACAAAGAATATTAAGGCTCAGCTGTTACTCAGTGAAAATTATATCTGAAAATTGTGTGCAACAGTGTTGTGAGACAAGTTTCACAGGGACGTTGATGCAATGGTCTTGTGAAACTTTTTCCTTAAGTTTCAGATAAAAAGTAGAACTACTTATTCTACTTGTGCAATTGAAAGTTTCAGCTAAATGTTTCATCATGCAACAGCCTTTATTCTCAAGGGATATTGACACATGGTATAAAATGGGGAAACATTACACCCAAGGTGATTTGGTTTATTCAAATTGCATCCAAGAAAGCGATGGTGATCATAAAGCATTATTTAATTGCAAAGAATTATCACTGGGTATTCCCTTGTTTCTTTATAATTATTATTATTATTATTAGAGCCATAACTTATGATATTGTGAAAAATTAAAGTAGCATTCCTGCATCATAAGATAGGTAATTAACTTGTATGCACAGTAAGATATTTTGGTGATTACCACATCAACACTGGTGATTGATTGATTGATCTGACATCAGTGTTGCACCTCAAAGCACATTTTAAGCCCTAAATTAGGAGTGGTTTGACAAGCATCATAAGTATAAGCAATATTAAGTGGTGAAGATTCAAACTGTTTGGGTATTATATTGCTCCTCAATAGGCCCTTTGCAGCAAACAGTCATGTGGTGATATATCACTTCATTAGCAAATGAATTGAGCTTACGGTCTCTTGGGGAAGGCTTCACTGAATGGCATACAAACTTTTAAAAAAACTGCTTTGTGTATCTTATCAAAAGCATGTTTATAAGGCTAGAGCAGTAATTTGAAAAAGATTTCACTGAAGGCTGCCATTAAAAATCCAATGACATTTGTTTTGAATAAATGAAACAAGATTTGCCATAAAGTTAGTCACATGATTATGAGCTGCAAAGGGCCTATAATGGTTTTCTTTTTCATGACTGTGTAACAAAAGCGACTGAGTCTGCCATATTCTGTTGCTTATAATTACAGTTACAGTACGATGCTTGTGTAAACCAAACTTACAAACCAACCCTTCACTCTTATTATGCATACATAACTAATTTCATTGATATGAAGCTGGAACATTTTTTGCATCATTGCAAGGGAAAAAAGCCTAAGATTAGCACATTTATTATTAGATAAGTTTTACATGGTTGTATAGACTGTAAATATAAGTTAGAGGTATTATAGGGTATGTTGAGTTGCACTAACCCAAATACTCAATACTGTGCCTTTATTCTCATAATTTAGTTTATTGCCATTATTGTTTATTGTTTTAAACATGTTACCAGTTCTTGATTCTGTCATTCAAGTAGCCAGCATGCTGTTGCATAATTTTTGTGAATGCATTTCAAAATGATCACACAAGCTTAGAGTGTAGCATGGCAATACAGGTACCCAGTTTAGAAAGACTCCAAAATTGACTTGCAAGCACCACACTGACTGCCTATCGACAATGATTTTGAGTTCTTTTACACCGAATGGTACCATGTATAAGTCATGTTATGCTCCCACATTTTGAATGTTTAATCTAAATACCATACTAAAAAGCTATTGCTAGGACTTTTATGAGTTTGATTACAGACTGTTTCTGCAGGAATAGATTTATTTCAGTGTCAAAATATTCACAAATACCAACAGCAAAGTGAAAAATGCACAACTTCAATCATACAAAAACTTTGCAATTCCATGGGCCTTCAAATTCACTTAAACATGAATATTCTACTCAAATAACGAGGGTAACCCTGAGCAACACAAAACAGTAAATTGGAACATTAAATTCCCCACAACTTGCTATTTTTGGAGCAATTCATAATTCTGGGGGGAAAAGAACAATCCTAAAATATGACTTGGTAATTTAATATCCAGTTAATGCTTGATGATGGTTACTGGTAATTTGCTTAAAATCGGTTTACAGAATCCCATTACATCACTGTGTCAAATGTAAAACTGTATGTCACATATAAGTTCATTATTTTCATGTTGTTTTCCTGATTGCAGCCGTAATACAAATTTGTGTTGCTAGATACAAAAATAATAATTCTAAAAATCCAGCTTTCTTTAAAAGTTAGTTTATAGAAAATCACTTTCAAAACATCTTGATTTGTCATTTTGAAGTCTTGTAGAGTGATTTCAATAAACCAGTGAAATATGAGAACCAGTTGCCTGCATTCTGAAACAATTGTGTCATTAATTCTATTGGTTGGCTTTCATTTCATGGAAACCTGTCCATAGGCTGAGCCTAGAATCTAAATTTTTGACAGGGTACTCCTATAGTTTTTGGTGGCACTTTAAAGGCAAAAGCACTTCTGTGTGAGTGGGAATCAGTCTGGAAATTTCATAGCCGTATAGTTATGATTGGGTGATATACATGAAAAAATGAAAAGCCATAATGATTTCATTGGTAATGCCTTCCCATAATTTGTAAGTAAGTTAGTACCATGTACTTTCCACTCGCACAGCAATTGCTCTTCTTATCAGGCTATCTTTCTGGTTTATTGAAATCCAGGCTTTGAAGAAGTCAATGAATATTCTTAATGTGCACCCCCTTTCCATGAGAACAAAAACACATGGCTACCATGTTGGATGACATAACAAAAGCAACCAAAACTTTAAATTAAATTCATCCAAGATGGCAGCTGTGGTGTCACATGCACAGTAAGAATTCTGAGCTTCCATGGCCTGCCTTCACTAAAAACAGGCAAGGAAGACCATGTAAGATATGGCTGGACATCAAAGATAAGATTCACTCACTTCAAACTGACTTAGTCAATATACAATGATATTATTTTTGTAACATCAAGTGAGAAACAGCAATTAACTGTATGGAATTGTACAAAAGAATTTAAGTGTTAAGTAAAAAAAATAAAGAAAATGTAAATGTTGTGCATAAAATATTTTGGCTTGTATTTGAATCCCTGTTGTTCAATCCCCAGTGACCTTGAATGCCTGTTTATCCTTCTGTGATGGAGAGGGGGGTGTAGTATGCAATCACTGTATGGAGAGAGGGGGTGTAGTGTGCAATCACTGTATGGAGAGGGGAGTGTAGTGTGCAATCACTGTATGGGAGGGGGTGTAGTGTGCAATCACTGTATGGGAGGGGGTGTAGTGTGCAATCACTGTATGGAGAGGGGGGTGTAGTGTGCAATCACTGTATGGAGAGAGGGGAGGTGTAGTGTGCAATCACTGTATGGAGAGAGGGGAGGTGTAGTGTGCAATCACTGTATGGAGAGGGAGGTGTAGTGTGCAATCACTTTATGGAGAGGGGGATGTAGTGTGCAATAACTGTATGGGAGGGGGTATAGCATGTAATCAGTCTTGTGCAATACTAGTGACAGTTATTTTTCAGGTGACCTATAGACCAATTCCAAAAGTCTGATAATCGTATGCATAAACAACTCAAGTCTCATAATGATGCAATAAAACAATGATGACGTATTGTTTTATCGCATCATTATGAGGCTTGAGTTTCAGACTTTTGGAATTGGTCTATAGACCATTATAAGTCTTATACACTCATAATATCTGTTTTTATTTTTCTTGGTTTGGTTTAAATAGTAAAATTGAAAATAAATAAAACATTGTAATAAATATGGTGTAAAAAATGCAAATGCATCAGTTGATATAATTATTATACCTAAAGATGACAACAATTTTTATACCTAAATGACAAACTATTATACCTAAAGATGACAACAAGAAAACACAGGCTGATGTAGATCTAGTCTCCCTTCCCACTAAAGGCTGCTCACTCAACCCAAACACTCCTTAAGAACTTACCAGTGAGAAGCAGCGTCCCATTTACTGGAAAGCTGGACTTTGACCTTGGAAGATAGCTGATGTGAATTGGCCACTTTTTCCCAAAATCACTGATGGATCATTTTCTGCTTTAGGTTCAATAATAAAACATCTGACATTTTTCTGGTATTTTCATTTATTAAACTAAACAAAATAAATACATTCAGCTTCATTCAAAGAAAAGTTGTTGACAGCTTAAATTCTTAGCCTGTGTAGCGGCCCTAAAGGGAGGGGTAGGGCGGGTAAGGGGAGGGAGCCGCTACACAGGCTATAAATTCTAGCTTTAATGCCAAAGCAAATCCTCTTAAGGTAATTCCGAAGAAATAAAACCGCACATGGAATTTTCATAAAACTTCGTAGAATAGTAATTTTTGAGCTGTTTATTCACAAAATGAAATAAAAAATGGGGGTCACCGTGTTCGTTTTTGCGCTGGATCATTTTAAAGTACACCAT
>WUAP02032786.1:0-19002 GCA_015163945.2 Stichodactyla helianthus | reverse complement strand
ATATTTTGATGGTTTTGTTCAAAATGTGATGACATGACATGAAAGTCCAAGAATCCAAGTTTAGAGTGAAGGTTGTTTTTGTGACTTTATCAAAATCTGGATGAAATTTTTTCTGGTTTCTTATAAAGCCCTTTACCACATATATGGTACATATAACTATTTCAAAAAAGATTGACAGGGCAAAATGGCGAATGGCAATCTGTAATTGGCAAGTGCATGACAGAAAGGAACTGTGGAGCAATAAGAATTCCTTTAAGTTCATTTCTAAAACCCTAAATAATGCTTGCTGAAGATCTTCACTGAATAAGGCATTTTTAGGTATTTAAAAAATGAATATGGAGAAATTCTTATTGCTCCACAGTTCCTTTTGGTCACGCAATTGCCAATCACTGATCGCCATTCGCCGTTTGCCCCATCACCCCTTTTTGAAATAGCTGTATATGGCATAAGTTTGCCATGACTTGGAGCATGCTTCCTTCCGCATTTTGACCTTATCTTAACCTTCTACAATTATCATAATATTTTTAGAACACCTACCTTCCTCTCTTAATGACAAATTTCTTTGTTTTATCTTCCTCAACTGTTTCAAATAACTTAAAGAGTAAATCTTCACTTGTGCCTGTTGCATATGAAACTTTTCTTTCTTTTGGAGGACGTGGTTTTAATTTTTCTTCTGGAGGTGTAACAGGTCTTAGATTGCTGACGTCATAGCCTGTGTTGTTGGCATTGTGGAAAAGAGGTGGTAGGGCTGGTAAAGTGCTGCCTGAACTGAGAGAACTTGTTTGGATTTCATGAGGTTCATGGAAGAATGACTGTGGCAGTGCTCGCATCCTCATGGGAAGTGGTTCTGTAAAACATGAAAATCATGTATATTGAGAAAAATTTGATTATGTATTCACACATATTAAGACAGAAATGCAGGCTGCCAACCTTTGTTACAGCAATATTACATGATGTGAACTTAGAATTTAAGGTGTGTATGTAATTGTTTTTGCCAAAAGACTAATTTACATCATATTTTATATTAGAATGTACATACATTTTCCTTCAACATGAATTGGAAAGCAATGTTTTTCAACCCTGTCATAACTTCAAATTTGAATTTTGTGCTTTTCTGATCCATCAATCATAATTTGGGGTGGGATAATATTCATATTGACCAATGATTTTCATGGATTCTCATAACTCATCAGCCCCCAAAGATGATTGAAGGATAAGAAACTCCAACTGAAGTTACAATAATCAGATGACATCAATTCTGATATATATTATATGGACTAATTGCTTTACAGCATCAAAATCTGCCTTGGCACAAGCTATTGCACATCTACCACCATGACCAGTTCACACCATACACCTTAACAAATGCAAACTATTACTCTCAGCTTCATAGCTTCAGTATCATTCATTAGCTTAGACACCAGGTCAATGATATCCTTATCAAAAAGAATTTTCATATCAGGAAGATTATAAGAAAACATGATCTCTTTATCCTGACCTCAGCTTCCACCTAAGCTTGAATTTCATTGACAGGGGCAAAAATTTGGTGAAAATTGGCAATCCTCAGATGAAACATATGCAAAATATCAAATATCACCCTTGGGAAAAACTCTTTATAAAATACAAATTAAAAATTAATATGCCATCTTTAACCATCATATTGACTGATATTTAGTTTACAATACATCTACTAATAAGTGTTAGATTGATAACTTTTAATCATTTCTATAATGTAAAATGACAAACAACTATACATAGTTTATATTACATTGAATAGATAAATGTTCAATTAACAATAACTGGAAATAGTGAACAAGACAAAACTTGAATTATACATTTATTTGTTTAAATTCTAGATTGTTACAGGGTTTAATTTTGCAAAAGAAATTAACAGAAACCCAGCATAATGATTCTAGAATTGATATTGAAAGTTGATAAATTGAAAAAAAATTGTAGTTCTAAGGAACTGTTCAAAATGTGCAAAAATTAAGCAGAGCATAAAAAGAAGTTTAGGAATACTTGATCAATAATTAAACAATTCATTATTTATGAATTATCAAGTTATTAAAATACAATTAAAACATGTCTTACTTAAAGTATCAATTAATCTCAAATGTATCATTTGAAACAAGAAGTTTAAAATTACTTTTTCACACCTAATTTATGAATGAGGAACTGAGGTTTTTTGCTATGGTAAAAAAAATAGGAAATCCTATCTTCAAGCTATTTAAAAATAGTAAACCTGACGTCATAAAATTTTATCAACAACAAAAAAAAGGAAAATACATTAGTACTGAAGATGGTATTCGTAACATCAATACTGTCTTGAAAATTCCTTTTTTGACGCTGTTAATTGATAGGTGCAAAGCTAAATGGGCTGGAATTTCCGACTTTCAACAAAATAATTTGCAAAGGGTGTAGATTAATGCGCACATTGACTTGTTCCTGGTTTTAAAAGGTAAACAAAAAACATGTTTACATCAAAATACTTATAACTATGAAATCAAAACAGGTCAGCTAAATTCGTTAAATTTTGTTTTCTCTCATAGAAGGAAGTCTGCCAATTTTTAAGGAACGGGGAATGGAATAACAACAATGCTGGCAAGAATTCAAAAACTTCATTGTCGTTTAAAACTTCTAGTCTACTACAGTAGCTATTCGATTACATATGTCTCGTGGCCTTTTGGCGTGAAGTCCACCTATCCAACACTGTGATATTTCCTTAAATATTCCATCTAGAATATCAAGAAATTTTTCATTAATGTTATGGAATCTGCTTCTTTGTTTCTTTTGGTAAAAAGACCAAAGAAATTTTGTGAAAAATATATTTGCAGTACGGCTGCCTTGCAGTCTTCTATCCAGGATGTTGTCTAGACGAAATATAGAAGGCGAATCCTTGAACATTTACTCTCATTGAACAGTACAAGTTTTCCCTTTACGACTCATTTTTTAATTTTTTTCGTGGTAGTTTTTTCCCCCGGGTTCTTCAAGGATATAGATAGAGTCAGATCTAAAGAGGTTGAAATAGGAATAAATTGTCGTAAGAACGAGAGAATTTGGTAATTCTTTCCACGCGACACGACTGATTGAATCTCTTTGTTTGTAAAAGAATTGTTCGTTAGCATAACAATAAAAACAGTGTTCCCGAAGAAATACAACGTAAATAAAAGAATATAGCTTTCTTAAGTGAGTAATCAACAATGTCAGAAACGCAGTGACTATATGAGTATATGTTTTTGAATTATATATAATCACAGTATGGACCAATATGCGAGTTGTTCACTTCATCGACTTGCACCGGTAACTACATTAGGTGAATAAAAGTCGAAATCAAATTGATCTGTAAACGCCTAAAGCTCTGAAATTTAGACTAAAATGTATTTTCTATTTGACAGACTAGAAGTAGCAAAGAATACATCGCGAGACACACAATCGGCGAGAAGTGGAAAACTAGGGTTTTTAAAGTTCGCGTGCATTATTTATGATAGTTCGTAACACAATGCCACTTGGCAAAGCTAAAAGTGGAAGACGTACGTTAAGTATACCTTAGTAGTATTCGGCATCAAAAAGTGAAAATATCCTTCCAATATCTTCTGTACTAAATACGATTATTTGTCTATTTTTTGTCTACCACAAAACGCAGATCGCAGAAATGAAACGGGATCTTTTTAGGCCGCTAAATTTAATACTCACCACGTTTAGGTTTCGTCCGATGCTCATGCTGGGGATGAAAGTCTGGTGAAGTTTCTCTCCTTTTTAATTTAAAATTACTTAATCCTCCGTGTTGTGAGAGTAAGAGACGCTGCTTTCGCCCTTTTTTAGTAAGTTCACGACTAAAGTTTTCCTTTATCAGGGGTTTTTGTCTGTTTAACGACAAGCTTTTGCCACGGACCTCAAGTGGTGGTGGAGATTGCGGTGACGCGGGCGAACAGGGAGAGCAAGGGCTCTTTGGATTTCTCCATTCCAAGTGATTACTGTTTTGAAACTGATTTTGCGGTTGATTTTTTTCCATCTTGCTCCATATAAACGATCTCTAAAGAGTTCTCTTACGGCGAATTTCCTTTTTCGCGGTAATATTAGAGTCTTTCCTTCCAAAGGAGTCAGAATATGATCGAAGGTCAGTACTCCCGCGAAGCTAAAAAGATGGTGGATTTCAAGTCGCCAATGCACCAAACCTACTCTTCATCAAAGAAGTATCTTTTTTCCGATAGCCACACTCACTGAAAACCAGCTGTGGTTCTTCGAAATTTCCTCGTGTCTTTCCACCTCTCAATTCACATGTATTTTCTTATTTACATCGTAGATCATGTTCAAAACAAAGTTTGCTTCCGCGCCACTAAAGTCTGTAACCATGCATTTTCGCGCGTTACTAATATAAACTACCATATACATCTCATTCTCTGATTGGCTGAATCTTACATCATGATCGGCCCGCTCACCAGGGGACCAATCAGCTTCGTCTTCATTGTTCCATTGTCTTCTTGTTGTCAAGAGAAATGTTTTGTTTCGTTTCCAAGTCATACCTCCAAAATATTTCTCATTCTAATCCGAGTGAGTCACAGCTAAAAATACCCATGACTTAGCGATGACAAATTCCACCACAGGTAACCCGCAAACCGCAAAATCGTAAACCATCGTAACTTAACTCCCATAAAATCGGCTAAAATTATTCAAAATAGGAATATTAGTGACTAATTGTACTTGTATTATTATTAACGTCATTTCTAGTGTTTTTTTTGGATAAAATTGTTAAATATTGATCGATTTTAGATAATATTCTATTTATATCGATTTGAGTCGGGTTCAGACACCTCACAATAGCGCCATTAGAAACTCAAAAACTCTATTTAATTGTACTGGGATAAAATATCAATACAGTTAGTCATTAAGTAGACGTGAGATTCCAATATCTTTGATGGCACTTTTTGAAATCGTACGTGGAAATAACAGGGCCTGGAATATTTAAGAACATTCTGAAAAAAAAAGTAAGAGTTATAACAGTGCTGCGAAACCTAGATAAGATCAACTGTTCGGCAATGATTTGCAAGAACTATTGTATCCTTAGTAATGAATTATTATGATATATATTTTAAATATATCAGGTGCATTCTGGCCAGAAAGAAAGAATTTTTATTTTACAGGAAGCAAGGGTTGTAATGATTAAATTTTTTTACTCAGGTAAACTGAAAAATTAATTGCGATTGATAGCAAAGCTGCGTGTAGATTATTCCTCACACCTCCCCCCTGCGGAAAAAATCACAGGGGGTCGGCAAAGAAACTTCTGCAGTCGGGTTATATGTTTGACATGGCTAGAATGGGAAGTAATAATTCCCACAATGTACCTAAAATATCAATTTCCAGCGTCGTGTGGTCTCAATTCAACCGAGAAGATCTTATTCATTGCACTGCACGGAATCTAGACGAAGTCCAATATTTTTACAGAAACTGAGAAAGATAATAAATGTAGTAGTGTGGAATTTTTAGTAGTGATTATTTGGGCAAACAGCGAATAAACCTAAATAAATGGAACCATTCACTTGTTTATCAATGCCAAGGAAGGGTTGCCCTATAGCGGAAAGGGTCCTGACGTTATTCTGAAGTTAGAAATAATATGCTGAATAATCCCTACCCCCCCCCCCCCCACCGTAAAGTACGTTCTCGTATATAAAATTATTAGGAATAATTTGGCTAAATCAAAATGAACTTTCACCGAGAACGAAACAATACAAAAAGTTGATACATCAGAGATTAAGTCATATTGAAAATCAAAATTTGTGGAGCATTCCCCACAATGATTAGAGGAAAGACGGTAGACAAAAAAACAAATTAAGAGTCTTTCGTCAATTTAAAAGCGACTATAACTTTGAGGACTACCTACTAAGTCACGTCACCAACATTAAACATAGAGTTGCTTTCAATTAAGAATCAGCAATCATAGATTAGAAGTAGAAATGGGACGGCATAGAAGGCTGTATCTGAATTATGAACAAAGGATTTGCCCAGTTTGCACACAGAAATAGAGAGTGAAAAACATTTCTTTAGTAGATGTTAACTTTATGACCTACAAAGAAGAGAATTAACGGAGCTCATAGAAACTAAAAATACCAATATAAATATCAATAATACGAACACTGATGATCGCTTTCTATTTTTAATGAATCCCAAAACAGTGTTCTTGTGTGTAGCAAAGTTGTGTAGCATACATATACATGCATGTTGACAAGGGAAAAGAAAATTAAGTAATCGGAAACCTTAAACTACTGAATTTAATGAAAGAATCTGAAATGCTGACGTCTTATAGCTACGAGAAGAATCTTTAATTCTACACTAACCATTTGGAGCAACACCTATGTACTTGTAGAGTATACAGTGCCAAATAAACATTATATTGTATTGTAAAACCAGCCTTAGGTAATGGGTCTATCACCACGCGACATTCACAATATCAAGTCATTCACGATATCGTTGCGAGACAGCCTCTTTTTCAATTATTCGCGGCTGAATAGTAGCTGAAGGCTTTTTCGGCATTGCCTCTGGCTCGGAAGCTGGCCTGGAAGACTATACTGGCAGGTCATGCTTATCGATGGTAACCTTACAGCGCCCCTCTATATTGCTTTGCCGAATCAGAATTGAATACAACACTGTGCTTGCCATTCTAACATTCCTGTAAACCATCAATGAGATAAAGATACACAGATTCAGACTGATAAAAATATACCAATAAAAAGATCTTTAATGTCTAGTTAATCAAACAATGCGCATTGATCGCAAAACCCAGAGGTTGGTGTGCACTAAATGGATTAAATCGAACTGATTATTTTTAAATGTGATTATTAGTAAATTTGGCGTCACATTTCAAGGGAAGGGCGCTTGGCATGGATCCGCCCGGTGTCTTGTTTTACAGTTCTACCGTTTCAAGGTAGATACATACTTGGATAGGTGTCAGTTATGCCTAGTCTGCTCCCAAGCCTTTTGATCTAGGGTTGACACGCTTTCCTGAGCGTTGCTAGCGTGCGTTGCATGTCCTCGGGAGTGGGGGAGAGAGAAAGGAAGGAAAAGATACTCCTCGCTCCTTCTCCCTCCCCTCCCCTCCCCTCCCCTCCCCTCCGAAGAGCCGGCAACGTAGGCTAGAGCGTTGCATAACGACCCTAAAAGCGGTCTAAAAGCGGTCTATGCGAGCAGTAGGTTCTTGTTAATGTTGAGGATCACATGATGCACCTGCTAAAATTTATGCGTGACGATTCTGATCCAGATTCAGAAGAGGGTTTGAAGGGCTGAGGATCGGAAACCACTCCTTCGTTACGCCATCACCTCACACGGTTAGCCCTTCAATGTCCTGCAACCGCATGATGGCTAATGCGGTTCGAAGTGAATCTTATATCAGATAACACTCGCCAAACGGTATCCATTAACTGACCAACCCAAATCCTCCCTTTCTACAACCCAAAGCAAGTATAAAATCACTTTTAAATATTAAGTTGCACAGACAAAAGAATTAATGCGCAGCGAAACCTTGACAAAGCTTAACAAAAGCATGCGCATGATACGAGTGGCGCTGACTGAGTTGATGTGCTTTGATCAAGAGTTTTTTTAGATTTTTCCACGTTCCCTTGCGAGCGCTATTCGTTAAATATTCTCACTACCTCAAATACATCCAAAAAGTTACTGGATGTCCATTGCTAGTCATTTCAGCCAGTAATCGATAATTTTGTGACTACTTGTTATATATCTTTAGTAGGGTCCCTAAAGTTTCCTCGCCCAATTTGGAAAAATCGATAAGTTTATCGATTCTGATGCCCACATCCGCTACAGGGTGTGGGAGCCCGTCCATTGATAGGTGTAGTAGGGTGCTGGAAGTCCTTCATGTTGAAATGGTGTCATCACACATGGAAAATCGATGAATATTATTGCTTTATTTTATTTTATTTCATTGCTTTTACCGAACTGTGAAGCATGTATTTTTTTTCTAGTAAACTGGGCTTCCTGTATGTGAATGGTGTCACGAGAGGTCTGGGTAATTGGTCACGTGACGGGTAGCTTTGTGTTTGCCGCGGAAGGCATTTTATGCCAAGACGGAAAAAAACTCGACAAAAATTAACAATTCTACCTTAAAATAAACCCAAAATACCCCAGTAAACTACAAAAACTACCAGCCACTGGATCAAGACCTAAACTAGGAACAATTCTGGGCCGATATTTATGGCTAGTAGAATGTATTTGGACAGCTATCTCGACAGTAAGTACAGCTTTCCAAGTGGGTTTTTGTATATCCCGCCATTTTGTTATTGCGTAAAAAAACGCAGCAAAAATAAACATAACTTTGTCAGTCTTTCTTTATTTAAATATATGTGGAGTAGAATTATATTCAAAGCTCATACTACACTATTTGGTTTAAATATTTGACAGATACCTGATTTATCATGATATTTGTTTTGTATTCCATTGCGTTGAATACATGTGACGTAATGCCATTTTATCTAAATAAGCTTAAATTCGATCCTAATATTTATTTGTTAGGTAACGAGATATTAATTTATTAATAACTTTAATCCTGAAATATAATTAAATCAATACTAATAATTTATCAAAAGATAGCTAAACGTTATTAATGTTAGTTTCATAGGCTTTTCATTTTTGTATTTTAGATGCAATTTCATAAGCTTAAGTATTATGAAGTGAAAGGCCCAAAAATAATTCTGATGCATAAATAAATATATACTTGTATTTGGGATAGAGGGAAACTCAGAAAAGAAGGCTTAAAATGCGTGGCTGTGATGCGCCATGACTATCACAGTGCTTGGGTCTCAGCTGTGATTACATAATACTGTCACTTTCAGGCATGGAGCAAATTTCATACATTTATAAGTGGGAAATAAAACAAAATGCTGATTTTCCATATCTGTAAGGCCCAGTTCAGAGGTCAAGGTTTTGTCACATCAAATTCGACTTCTGATTCAAACATTGCATTCAATTCTGCTGCTCACAATAAGCTCAACCTTAGCACGCATTAAGAAAAGCCAAGCCTACTGTAATATTGAGCTTTCGTGATTTTGCTCTGCCTTTGCTGCAACAAAAGTTCAGCATTTCAATCAATTGCCAACTTTAGTTGTTTAGTGCCTGTCTCAATTGAATTTACTTTTCTGTCGCATTAATCAAATCTGTTGAATTATATTGGTTCAGACATCAGACTTGTTATCTACAAATGCAACCATTAGATTTGATGTCACAAAAGTTTGACATCTGAACTGGGTCTACATGTAACAATGCATTGTGATATTGGATGATTTACACAAAATCAATGGGAAACCATATATATGCATGTAAAGTACACTGTATACTGTCAGTTAGTAACTTGTGCTTTCCTCTCAAAGGTATGTTGATTGCACTTCAATTTAATAACTTTTTATCCACGGTAGGCATTAAGCTTACTTATCTGTTTATCAGATTGTTCCACCCTTCATACTATGTACATAATATAAACTTCTTAATATTTTTCATCAACTTGAATTCTTGTTGTTAGAGTCATCTGAAATATCTGCATTATTAACATCACTTAACTACACTTCTATTTTGATATTTTATATAATTCTTAACAAAAAAGTCATCTAATTTTTGACCTGTTTAAGTTTTATAATTAATGAACTTTGTAATATCTGTTTATTCATTCAGATATAATCTAATTTTTTTCCATGTTACTGATAGTTTTACTTTCAGTTCTACACATCAGCTTATCAGCTTTGATATTATTCAATGTGTCAATCAGTACTCTGTCTTTGATAACTCTGTTAACTTTTATCAACGTGCATACTTTAATAAATTGGTTTCAATATCAAAATAACAAATAACTGAATTTTAATTCAGCTGTCTAAAGAAAGATGACCCACGCAAGTGAATCAAGAATCGGGGAAATCTTTTCCTTTTCAGGTACATTTAACCTGTAGATCATGCATTACGGTACTTTCTGATATTATGGAGGCTTAACCAGTATACACCATGTTCATTAATGCAATCAATAAAACATAATCTGACATAATTGATTATAAAACTAGTTATTAACATTTTTTCCTCCTATTTTGAAAGTTCTCACCAAATAAGGAATCCTGCCCTGTTGAATTACTTTACTAGTTGCATCAATACCATTCATCTAATCAACTTCTTTTCATTCAAATGTTATACTTAAAACAGAGTCATATATGTACTGCATAATACTGAACAACATTCTTTAAACCATAACCATAAATTTCAAATGTTATTCCCACAAATCTGACAGTAATGCCTTTTCCTTGTTTAAAACTTATAACTTTTTAAATATTCTGAAATTAATCTTTTAGTATCATTTTAAGCATTCCTAAATAATTAATTACTAAGATCTGTCAGACGCTCATTATCTAAATCTATTGAGATCAGATGCTATGATAGTTAAAAATGAGATCCCAGTTGTTGCCAAACACCTTGCCATCATCACACCAACACGCTACTGACACCCCACCTTCTGTCCAACACCTTCAGATGTTATACATTACATTATGTTTCTAATGCTTCTTTATCCAGGTTGTGCATGCATTAAAAACTAGTTAATTCTTACATTTAGGTATTGAAAATCTCCCATTTGAACTTCAAAGAAATTTTACTTTGATGAGAGACTTGGACCAAAGAACACAAGGTATGCATGATTGGTTTGTCAACATAATATCTTGTTGTATTAGGACAATAAAATGGCTACATTGTTTATTTGCCCCTGCATAGTGTCATTTGCAGCCCGAGTGCAGCAAGACACTACAAGGGTGAAAAATAAACAACATTCCTGACGAAAGTCATTTTGTTATCATTATTATCAATAAACAAGGCCAAACTCTAATTGGCTAAAATCCATCAGATGATAAACCAAAAACCCATGCAGCCCGTCTGGCCAGACAAAAATTTTTTGACAGAACAATGTTTCAATATAATAAAAGTTGTGTGTCCCGGTCAGCGTGTCCAGCCAGACTGATCATTCACCAGTCAAAACCTTAAATTTACCAGACAAGAGTCTGATGACTGGCACTAATTTGCAGCCTGCTGAGTATGTATTTGCAAGAGGCCAGTTTTCTATTTCGCCATGTATTATTGGTAATAATAGGTAAGATCAGGGTTCGTGCTACTGTTTAAACTCCTAGAAAACTCCTTGAATTTAATTTTGGTTTTCAAGGGCACTTGAAAAGCCCTTGAATTTTAGAAATTGTGCTCAAACTCCTTAAAAACTCCTTAAATTTGCTAACAGTAGAAAAGGATTCCAATATTTCTGGTCATGCAGAGTTTTTTTAATATAAATATAAATGACAAGGAAATATTCATGCAATATGTATGTAAAATTTGATAATTCAAAATATAGCAGGTGTTTCTTTCCCCAAACAAGGAGTACTGTGGAGGGCCCTTTTGGTGGAACATGTGCTTGAAAAATCTCATTTGGGTCCTTGAATACTCCTGGAATTTTAAATTTTTACCTCGGCATGAACCCTGTAAGATGTAGGGTACATGTATTAATGAAAATCGTGCTATTAGATTTAATGAAAGAGATAGACACTTTGTCAGAAGACTATGTGTCAGGAGTAAGAGGAATGGACTCAGGACAGAGGACTGATCACCTGAAGAAAATTGAGATTGCTTTTTCCAAAAGCAAAGAATATGTGGATGACAAAGTACAACTTGCAATGCAGACCTATGAAATGGTAGGGACAAATAATAATATCATTTATAAAATATACTAGATACTACGTGCGTTCTGATTGGCTGAGAGGTGTGTTTGCATGAGAGTATGTAAACACAGTTTGGCTTAAGTTATTTCATAAAAGCAATAGAAAACTAAGTTTTTTCCTGTGTTTGCATAGCCTGATATAAACACTCAAGAGTTGGGAGAATTCTTGACAGTTATGCAAACCCTCAACTTTGTCTTGGGTTTGCATAACTGTCGAGAATTCTCCCAACTTCTCTTGTGTTTATATCAGGCTATGCAAACACAGAAAAAAAGTTTTCTATTGCTTAAATAAAGTATAAATAAACTAGCAGACTAGTAAGGACACCTGATGTAATGTGGACACTTGGACACATGAATGCAATGTGGCCTTCTGGTTACTATTTTGCTTGTAACTGAGAAATCACACAGTGTGTCCATCTGTGCAACTGGTGTGAGTTCTACTTTTGTGATATTGCCAGCAAAATTTGTGGTGATGTTGCAAGGAAAGTCACTATGTGTGACATTCCCCTAAAAGCCCTTGCAAGCAACATTACAGGCAATGTTGCATTGTGTGTCCATGTGTGTGACATCCCCCTCAAACCCTGTTACAAGCAACTTTACAGACAACCTCTCTTTGTGTCTGAGCCTTAATGATCTGTTCCATGCAAATTAAGAATTTTCTAATTTTATATTACCATAATGATAAGAACTTTTAGGTCCGAAATTAAAGTTTGTCATGAAATAATATGTTATTAGAGTGTTCTAATCTTCATAGTTGTATACTTGTAGGTTGATAAACACATTCGAAAGCTGGATTCTGATCTGGCAAGATTTGAAATGGATTTAAAAGAACAGAAAGCTAAAGAAGCAGGCTTATCTGATTATGAAGGTATTTTTTTATATCTTTGTTTCAGTTTCTTGTCATGTTAAATTATCAATTATGTGTGTGGATATGCTTTTAATTTATCTGTGACAGCTCTTAAGTACTTTTTCATTATTTAACTCATGATCTTTTCAATTTTTTTGTCCACACAGAAGAAGTTACTCCCCCAAAAAGTAAGTTATGAAAATTAAGAATAATGAAAATGAAAAGGGATAAGTTGTTGCTCATTGCATTTCATTTTTAATTTGCTTCAGAAGGAAGAGGAAGGGCAAGCAAGAGAAAAGGTGATGAACCTGCAAAAAAGAAAAAAAAGTAAGTAGCCAAGTAAATATGTACTTTTCTGAAATAACACATAGTTCTTCTTAATTCAGAGTGTGCAAGTAAGTGCAGGGTCTGGTATAGGGACAAAGTATACGAAGGAGACTTTGAAAATTGAACAAAAAATAAGCAGTATTTTGCCAAATGTGGATTAAAATATAGAATAAGGAGTCGGATGGGAGAGCCAAATAGAAGATCTGAAAATTTGGACTTTTCCTATTCTTGTTAGACACTGTAGATGTATTTCCTCAAAACTATGATTATTTTTTCAATGTTTTTTGTCCCCTAACCTTCTCTGAAAGCTAAAGAATTGTGGAAATCTTTGGGAAGATGCATTGATGAGTGTACAAGTATATGCTCTGCTAGTACTCTTTGTTTAATAAATGCTTGTGTGCATGCTACTGATTATCATATTTCTATGCTTCTAGACGAGATTCAAGTCCAGTCAAAAGTCTGGGTGTTACAGCCACTCTTTTTTCACCTGAAGTTGTACAAGTCCTTGATATGCCTGTGGATCCTAATGAACCTACCTACTGTATATGTCATCAGGTAATGTGACAGTACGATTCAAAAACTGTGGACACTACAAATATTTCAGGAATATTTCTTGACCAATCAGAAATGTAGTCATCATCTTTGTGGTTAAAGAGCAATTTTTGATTGGCCAAAAACACAAGAAACTTTCCTGAAATATTTCTATGTGCCCAAGGTTTTTTGATTTGTACTGTACAAATAGATGGTGCAACTAAGACTAACAAAAAAAATATTCCCTTTCCTCCCACTTTTAAAGAGGGATTGAAATTTCCAAAGGGTGCATAAATTATAAATAATTCAAATGTTATTCAATTTGTTTCTTTATCACAGGTTTCATATGGAGAGATGATTGGCTGTGACAACATTGAGGTATGCACAGTTACATTTAGCAATTATTCCACAAAATGGAGTCGTACATGAGCTCATAGCCAACGAGGCGTGCAGCGCCGAGTCGGCTATCATCCATGTACGACGAGATTGAGTGGAATAATTGTTTTATTATATCCACATCCATTGAATTGTAAGAAATACAGAATTTTAATTATTTTCAAGTTTAAAAAATGAAATAATGTCGGCGAAATGCTCCACCATTTTGTTTACTTCTCTACTCACGTGATATGAGCTGATATCCTAGTAGTAGAGGAACCAATCAGAGCGTGCGATTGCTCATATCCAGTGCATGTGGATATAATATCTGTTAGTCTTCTACCCCTCATATAAGGTAAACTCCACCCCACTGCCACCCCCACCCCCACCCCCACCTCTCCCAAAGGTATACACACCTTCCCTCAGCCCTGAGCCCATTGCTTGCAAGGTACTTCCAGAAGAGTATCCAGTATTTTAATAAAAGTTGTTTTGGTATACCTGTTAAGCATTGGTGCACATGATGCTATCGCTGTATGAATTGAAAAAATTTGCCAAGCCAACCATCGTTGTTCATTGATCATTGAATTGTTGTTGTATATATTTTAGTGTCCTATTGAATGGTTTCACTTTCCATGTGTTGGACTCACTGCAAAACCAAAAGGAAAATGGTATGTTTGACTGTAAACGATTCCCTGCTGTGATGTCACAGGCCAGTCAAGTGATTCATACATCATTCAAATTTCAATGTGACTTCATACAGTGTAGCTGTCATGGGTTTTAATTACATGGCAGCCATGTTTATTCCCACAAGAATGAAAGTCTTTTTTCATGCCCAAGTGAACTCATTCTGAAGTGTTTGAATGTGAGGCCATGCGGAGGATGTGTATTTTTTCAGCCAACATGGCTGCCACGTGATTAAAGCCCATATCTGTCGAATCTGAAGATAGATTTTTTGATTGATAGAGTTTTTGATTACATGTACTATAGCTTCATTCATTGTATTTCTTAACATCCTATTTCTCAAATAATGGACATAATCCTAATTGCAGTAGACTTCTTTTTTACTTTGAGTGTAATGTTTTCCCATTTAAGATCATGTCCTTCCCTTGGGTTTTGTTTCTTTGTTTCTCAGAAACACTTGTAAGATAATATGTTAATTCATATAGCTCAAATAAACAATCTTATTCCCAAGAGGATGACATGTGGTCTGAAATGGAAAAACATTGCACACATAGTAAAGAGATCTATTTGGTACAACATAACTCCCTAAATGTGTCCAGTCTGTACCTATTTTTATCAGTTTGACCAACTATGATTTTCTTCTTTCAGGTATTGTCCTAAATGTGCCCAGGAAAGAAAGAAAAAGTGAAGTTGTTATTGTGTACCTTGTACATTTATAATTTAAATTGTATATTGTTAAAGGGTATGGGATTGGAATTTGTACTGTATCTAAGTATAGTCTATAATGGGTTGAGCATTGCATGTGTCTTCTGTACCCAAAGTTGAGGACATCAGGAAACCCTGAAGGTAAAGATGAAAAATTATATGGGCATTCAGGGAATATAATGTAAAAAATTAATGGAAATTCTTAGAGCCTAGGTAAAAAAACACTAAAAAAATCTTAAACTGTGTTAGAAATAAACTATAAAAATGTGGTCTTTGGTGTAAAATTGACCATTGTCCGGGATGAAGAGAAAAAATCCATGTCCTCAACCGTGGAGAAAGGGAGGTGTAATGTCCCAATAAACAATAGACGGTTAGAAATAGTATAGATAGAATAGTACATAAGATTTGATATACACCTTCCATGATAACTTTGAAGGTTCAGTGGACCTTGCAATCCCTTGTTAAAGTAAGCAAAAACACTACCTATCCACAACGTTCTTACAGAGTATCAAATTGCTCATTGTTGCCCTATTCTCTTATATTTTTAGTGGGTAGATTTTTCAATGTTTTAGCTGGAAAATGAAACTTTTCCGTTTGAGAGATGTCATTAGTATTATTGATTCTGTGACCGGCTGTGAGGGGGAGTTGACTGCCTTTCATGGGATAGGATTTTATTCACAGAAATACTTTGGATATGTAGCTAGATAACTATGTATACTTGATATATGATGTAAAAAGGACTTAATTGAAAACCCGCCCAATTCGTAAAACGGGCATTGACTTGTAAACATATATATCGGCTTCAGTATGTAGCATATTTAAAGTTTTAAATACCTTTAATGTTGGTTTACCTTTTTGACTTGAAACTTTTAGAGTAATTGCAGTGAACACGTGAAACAAAATCTAATAGGCAAATCCCAACCAAAGAAAACAATAGAATTATTGTCTACTACCCTCTAATAATAACTGGAAACTAGATAGTAAACTAGTATAGGCTGCGTCGGTGTGTAATGAATGTAATAACCAATAAAAGGAAATCTGTAACACCGTGAAAAAAAGAGAAATATACTTAACTTTACTGACGTTTCGAGCTTTCGCCCTTCGTCCTTCGTCTTTTACTCCGACGAATGGCGAAAGCTCGAAACGTAAGTAAAGTAAAGTATATTTCTCTTTTTTCACGGTGTTACAGATTTCCTTTTATTGGTTATTCTAATAATAACTAATAACTATTTCATGAGTTTATTGCAATCACTCTAGTAACTTTGACTGTGTATCAGAACCTATAGATAGGAAGCTTGGCCATTGACAAAGCATTGGCAAAGATCCTATTTCCGACATGTATGGTTTTGGCGGGAAAAGAATTAGAAGTTGTAGAATGTTCAGAGACTTCGAAGCAAAAGAGTATCGCAAACTTTTTGTCCTCGAACGAGCGCTATACCGCTGTTCGTAGTGAGTACAGGCTCAACAGGTGCTCTATTTCATAAAAATATTTTAGTAGTCCAAAATACAGGTACCAGAATACAAAACGATTTATTTATATAAATGCATTCCAACTCTTGGTCTTTAAGGAAGAATAGCCAAGAAATGCGGAGAACACTGTCATAGACTGGATGTGTTTCCGAAAGTAAATGGGTCTATATTTACAGGAAATTAAATTAAGAAATACTTTGGAAAAAGCTATCTATTTTCTTCTGTTCTGTGGATCATGAGAGTGCAAAATGGGATTGAATGGCGCTTCTTTGACTGAACTTGATTCAAGAATCGAAGCACAGGATGAGGTTCCGAAACTTTCGCGTAAAAAGAACACTAGCTCTTCTCTTTGTCTTGGTATTTACCGCAAGTTACGTCGCATTCAACAAGCACTTCAACAACGAAAACTTCACCAACTCTAAGGATAATGTCAGAACAGACAGACAAGATCCATACAGGTATCGCACAAATATTTATTTTTTGATCAAAAAATCTTTTGTGTAATAGACAATGGTTTTGTCAGAATGAAAAATAATGTGTCTTGAGTTCCTCAAGTTTCTGTAGATCTAGATTCCTCATTTTTGGTTACAAGACTGCGCCTCTAACAGATAGTTACACATGTGACCTATTACCGTTATTCAAACAACTTTGGTATTTTGCGGCCACGGCTTGATCTCGTTTCATGCCTCTCACCAACAGTAGCTAATACTTTTTAAAGCATCGTAAGAGGAAAAAGACGAAGACAGGCAGCCATGTTGGTGCTTAGTACTAAACAAGGTCCTAATTAAAAACCTTTTGTTTTATACCACCAACATGGCCGCCACAGTGACGCACGGGCGAGCATACAACTTCGAACTATATACTGGAGTTGCAGGCTAAAGTGGTTTTCACAAACCCGTGAAATAAAAACTGATAGTTAAAGTGTAATAGTCAAATAGACACAAGAAAATAATATCTATTTCACGGGTTTATGAAAACCACTCTAGGAAATAGCCGAATACTAACCATTACTAGAATTTTGCGTTGTCTCATTCCAGTGGAACAGAATTTTCCACGAACACATTTTCTTTATTTAAGATTTCAGCTACAGCACGCGTGGGCCTGGAACGATGACGTCATATACGTAGAAGAAAACGATGCCAAACCGAAAGAAAGTCCACAAGATGAGCCAAATCAGTCCTTTGAACTCATTAGTAACAAATCCTCATCGTTGGCTCAAGATGTGTCTGACTATGGCCAGAATAAGTTTCTTGGTCTTGAAGGTGTTGAGGACTATATCTTGAGTAAGGATGATTATCAAGAACAACGAAAAGTTCTGAATAACAGAAGGTAGTATTTGCTAGAGGCTCTAAGGAGCGATTAAACGGTGCAATTTTCTCTGCAACTTGTCTCGCAACGGCGTTGCACCATGTAACATACGGTGCAATTTTATAAATGTTGCGAGACAAGTTGCAGCAATCGTTGCGAAGAGTAGAAATCGTTTCTACTTTTGGCAATGATTGCTTCACCGTTGCACCGTGTAAACGCGCCTTTAATTTGAAAGCGCAAAGCATTATGGGGCATGCGAAAGTAGAGAATTGACTCGGCTTGTGGCCAGACTCCTTTCCTTGCTTAAATGTCTTTTGAAATATTCTTTTTATCTCTCCTTAACTATCTCACATTTTATTTTTCTTTCACAGGGTCCAAAAATGCACTTTTCCATTGCATAACATTCTATTCCTCAAGACTCATCACACCGGAAGTGACATCATGACGAACATACTCAATCGATTTGCCGACCTTCGTGATCTTAGGGTAGCAATCCCGAATGGTGGCGTGTCAACATTCTATTGGCCGGCTCGTTTCCATTGGCGACACCTCGATTTATCAATACATGATGGAATATTACCCAACATTCTTTGCAATCATGCGCGCTTTAATAGCGAGATAATGGATCAGATCATGCCTCAAGGGACAGTATACATTACGATGCTACGGCACCCTCAGACACTCTTTGAATCTACCTTTCATAATGAACACTTTACCGCCATGCTAGACATGTTTGAATACGATGATCCCATTGGATCTTTCCTTGAAGATCCCAAGATGCACATCGAGCATGTTATCAAGCATAATATGTTTAAGGTAAATAAGAAAAAACGATTTAAAAAATAGCAAAAAATAAAATTTTATCTTAGAACTGATGAAAAGAAAAGATAGAAAGGAAAAAAGGGAGGGAGGATGGAAGGAAGGAAGGAAGGATGGAAGGACGGAAGATGTTCGTATCTCGCGGGTAATAAACGTAACACGACGATAAAATTTCACTTTATTTTCATCGATAATCTACGGGGCT
>WUAP02032675.1:0-19004 GCA_015163945.2 Stichodactyla helianthus | reverse complement strand
ATTGTCATAATTATCGGACAGGAAATTACCAAGCGGTTGTAATCTAAACATTTTCGCTTGGTTTGAAAACCAAAAAAATGTCAAACACGCCGGAAATATGTTGGGAATTTGCAAAAAAGAAAAGGCCTCAGCTTCTTATGATGAACATTCTCGTTATGCTTCGTTTTATTCCATTCACTAGCATTGTCCTAAAGAGATATCATGTCGTCTCAAAAGTATAGGATTAACTAGGAATATCGAAAATGCAAAAGATTACTGCAACGTGTTAGTTTAGCCTTGACATTTCTTGTGTAATGCATCAGCTAACCTCTATTTTGTTGGCCACTCTTCGGGTGATTGGCATATTGTTTTCATTTAACCAATCACGCTGGAAAAGGCGCCGTCCAGCCTGATTGAGTTCCCCCGGCAAAACACGGTCGTGTTGAGTGGCCTGTCTGGCTAAGCATTATAAGAAGAAAGCCACCTAGTAGAAGTGATTATTGTGATAGTTCTCGGGTAGCTTGGATTAAAACAGAAGGAACGATCTTTGTGTTGTGTTTGCCTGCGCACCGACCAACTAGTCTCCTAACATACGTAAGTGGTACTATTAGTGATACAGCCTGTAATCGGAAATCTCTATACCAAATACTGGATTCCGGATCCGAAAATCCAACATTTGCAAGGATGCTTGGATTCCCGCGGAGATTCCCTTACATGGGGCGAACGCATCCTAGCAGTTATTTTCTCACTCTCTGCAAGAGGTTTTGCTTTTGCTTATATGAACAAGTAGTGCATCTTCACCACTGATTTGAAATCTCACCTTGAGTTGGTCATCTTTTCTTCCAGACTAATGGTGAACACGTATCCGTACCAGCCTGTACTCTTAACGAAACTCAGAGTAACACAGCAACAGAGCTGCCTTCAACAGCAAAAATAATACCAGTGCATTCACCGATGCATTTACTTGTCCCTGTCTTCTGTCCAAAGGAAGTACATATAGTAAAATCAACCAAGAACGGTGCAGATTATGCCCCCCAACAGCTAAAAACGATATTGAAGCAAGTTATTCCAATCTTGGACGGAATCCAGTCGCTGTGTGCATTGGAAGTCAAGCTGAAGTACGGCTCATTGAGAATTGTGCTAATCAAATCACTTCACGGAAGACATTTGCTAAGATGCAGGGTGATGTGTGATATCCCACGGGGTAAGGTGCGTCTAAAACTTCATACCCCCTTGCTTGTTTCTATGGTAACAACACTAGCTCCAATACGAACCGCATTGGAAACCGTCAACAGAACGCTAAACCGTCTACTTTCAGCTAATAACTCCACCTTGACCTCATTACTATCTTCACATATTCTGAAGTTAATAATATTTGAGGAAGAGAGCATTAGTGATCAAGTGTCTTGCGATACAGACGCGGAAGAACTCCCATCAGTATCCACGTTTTTGGCTTCTCTGGACTGCCTCGACATCACGATGAGGCTCAGAACTGACATAAAGATCACTTTGAAGAAAAAAGAATTGCTATCATACTTCACGAAAAGCAATGTAGAACTAGACATTAGAGACAACATGCAAACAGTCAAAGCACCTCAAAATATTTTCCAACGTAAAAAGCTGTACTCCTCAATTAACAAGTTGAATGAATGGATAGACTTGACAAGAGGTTGCAATGTCTCGCGTCAAATTCTCCAACTGGTGAAGCAGTTAAATGAGTAGCGTGCCACCAAGGAAGTTCTAAAACCTGAAACTGAAAGTACTCCCAAATATCAGTAAAGTGGTTTTCGTGGTTCGTGGAAACAAGTACATGTTTTCTGGTGGTTTGGCTTCAGTTCGTCTAGCTTTTCCTTTCGCTGTCGTTCAAAGCCATCTCGCGCAAACTTAAATTTCCTGGCGCCATTTAGGATCCTGATTTGAATTTCAAAGAAATAGTACTAATAGTAATGGTAGTAATAATAATGATGCAAAGGTGGGCATCATTTTACATGTATTGCGGCTTGTATTAAAGTAAAATACGCGACCGTATCAGTTCAGCCATATTCACCACTTTCACATCCCCATAATGCTTTGCGCTTTGGATGGGGGGGGGGGGGGGGGGGGGGGGCGGGAAAAAAAATTATTGGAAAATTCAAAACTTTTCATTAGATGTGGAGTATATTTGTTTTTGAAAAAAAGGGGATGGGTTTAATCAGGGTTAATGCCACACGATCAGGAGGATCAAATATTTGGTGTTACAGACAATGTATGGACTTACGAAAAGATGTCTTGACATTTTAGGTGACTGACTACTATTGGATTTTATATTTATTATTATTTTTAAATAGCATCGTTTTTAACGATGAGATAATCAAGCTTGAATGGATGGGTGTTTATAAGTTTTGGGAACGAAAATCTCGTTAGCCGAAGTGAGTAGGAAAAAATTTAAAGCTCGAAAGATAATAGATGTACGAAGGCAATATTTATACAGTTATTAACTGGTTGATAATTCTACAACATGGCATAAATAACTTTAAGATAAGGAGATGAAAATACCTGGATTGGGCATATTTTGTTCAACCAGTGCCAGGAAAACGTCCCATCAAGTCCAGCAGAAATTCGTACAAAACTTCACTTTTTCATGAGTTCTAATATTTAACTTTTTGAAAAATTTTGGTATGGACATAGACTTTTAGGAGCTTTTTCAAATAAGCACATAAAAAGTATATGGCCCCGTGCAACATTTGAGGTTTTTACCTTCTTGAAGTTCAAAACACGTATGGTTCTTCAAACTTTTTTAGTAAAATTCCGAAGCGCGGTTACCATGGTAGTTCGGTGGTAATTACGCGCGCGCATGCTTGTGGGCTCAGAAACTCTATTCAATAGTAGCCAGTCACCTTAATCATAAACCTGTTCAAATTTCTTTCTTTCTGGTTTTTGGTAATTCTGATAATCCTGTAAGTGTTTTTTGCTGGTTTTTCTTTCATTCTATATAATCTTCATGGTAATATTAACGATTTTATCTCGTTCGTTTGAGTCAAAAACGCAAAGCATCATGGGGATGCGAAAGTGGTGAATGGCATCAAAAACTGGAATAAACAGGTTTATTTTCAAAGGCCAACTTTCACTCATCCATGTACTGGTCTTTTTGTCTGTCTCTCACTGAAAGCAAGTGATGCACTCATCACAACTTCATCACACCATGTAAGAGGAATTCAAATATTTTGCGTGTATAGCGTGTCCTGGCTTTGCAACTGATCTCAAAGTTACAAAAAAAATTTACAAAGTGCAAAAGAAACGCAATACTAACTTTATTTGTGTCTCGAGGCTTGAGACTGGCTTTCTTGCATGGTCTGCGCATGCGTCTGCCCAATCATTACAATCGACTCAGTTTCCCCGAATTCGCTCGGATGGCCACAATAATGGTTTCAAGTCGAGGTTGGAGTATAAAAGTGCATACATTCTGCATTTTAGTCCGACCTCGGCTTGAAGTCTTTGTTTCGTGGTCATTCAATATCGAAATGCCACTGCATTTTCTGATTCAAATGCGAGTCATAAAACCGATGAATGCAAATGAAAAACGGAACCGTATCAGTGAGTTGGTTAGCCCTGTTCGCCCACAACAAAAACAAATAGAAAAGAAGGAAAAGAAAAAAATTCGAAACGAAACGAAACAAAACGAATAAACAGAAAGAAAGAAAGTAGGTCTTTATGCACAAGCAAAGATAAAGCGCATTAGCCCATTAATCAGTATAGGTAATAGCCAGCAGGAAGCATTCTCAATTATCAGATTAATATCCTTTTTTTCTCTTCCGCTTAGTCGCTGGCATTTCCCCCATAGGGATAGGTTTCATTTTCGAAAAAAAAATTTTCTTTTCGTTTTTCATTATCATGAAGGGCTTTTCGGCTGCCACTTCCAATTAGTTTCGACAGAATTGCTTCGTGATAACTTATAAAGAACGAATGTTTGAATGACTTAGCTTTGATTTTTCATTTCAAATTCTATCTAATCAGTTTGGATTTTTGCCATTTTAATTTCAAATAATTGAATTTGGAATGATTGAATCTCGGTGTCGTTTGGTTGACGTGAGATTTTTTAAGTTATCCCAGTATTTCAGTACCGCAAATTATCATAACATGGTTTTATGTATAAATCTAGTGGTTTACCCTTATCTCAAATTGTCGATACAAGAAACAATCATTGATTAGAGATTAAACATAGTACGTGATTATTTCAAATGATTTATGCATCGTTTTTTTTCAAAGCAATGCCAGCGGGTATAGATACAGTAGCATAAATTGTGGTTTTCGGTACACCTTTTCCCAGGGTACACGATGAATCATCGCTTAAATTCACCAACCAAAAATGAATGAACTAAAATTACGCCACTGAGACTTTACTTCTGTGTTTAGTGAGTTTAACTTTATAGTATATGCCAATACGTAAGGTAGTTTCGAGTTTCCAAAACTGAGATATAGTTTTGATATATTACTCAGGAATAGATTTTTCCCTACTCAAGTAATGAATCAGTTTTCCATAAATATTATTTGAAAGTGAAAGATGATAAATCAACTTCCCATTTCTAAAGCGCTTGTTACTAGTAAATTCCCCTTCTTAAAACAAAATGGAAAGTGTTGAACTAAGAAAAAAAAGAAAGTCATGAGCCAGCGCTACTGTTTGATGCAGCGGCTAAGATGCGCATGAGCAGTGCATTTGGCCTAAGTGAATTAGTTTTCCATAAATATCATTTGAAAATGAAAGACAATGAAGTATCTTCCTATTTTTAAAGCTTTTGTCAAATTCTCCATCTTAAAACAAAAAGAAAGATGTGAAATAAAATGTGGAAGTTTTTCTACAGGAGCCAGCGCTACTGTCTGATTCAGCGGTTACGATACGAGGTCATGCGAAGTGTATTTGGCCTTGACTTTGACAGATAAGATTCGGTTTATTCTATTCCAGATTCTATTCTCTACTGGGTCAAAATTACTGGATTATCTTTGCCATTGATCTTCACTAGAATACTCCTAACCAAAGGAAAAGGATGTAGATGCCCCAAAGAGAAAATGCTCTCGTTGTAAGCTCCGTCTGAACGTTTGATTCAAATTTATTGTAAAAAAGGAAGTGACGTTCATAAAAGGTGCGCCCTCGCGATTCCCAAACACTCACACCAGTGGAGAACGTGTATTTGAGGGCTCGTTTTTTGCCTTGTAAAGGAAGTGAAACCCGCCAAAAATCTCCTAGTTTCTGTCTTTTGTTCGACGAAAGTATCATGGACGGTTTATTGTGGACAAATGTTCTTGGTGTGTGAGGGAATAGCCTACCAAAGGTATGGACTCGCGGCGTCCTAGACGAGCCGAAAATGGCCACGCGAACGGCGATCGAAAGCAGGGAAAAGAAACACTGGATTACAACCAGGCTCTAATCAACGAATTACTACAAGGACGAGAAAACCCTTCGCTTCAAGGCCTTGATATGGGAATGATCAAGAGGAAAAGCTACGATCGGACACGATCAGCGATGATGGTAAGGAATTATACTATTTTCTTTACAGAATCATGTGAACATTCGGATAGCTTCTTCCATTCATATCATTTAGTCTAGGCCACCTCCCGGCTTGTTGGCGTCTCTATATCATTTATTTATGCCGGGTTTCTATGTACCTGAAAAACAGAAAGCCCTAGAAGAAGCAAGTATAGGATTTTTTTTGTACAAATTTAATCCTGAGCTTGGTACCCTTGAGGAAGGAACCAGACATTTTCTAAAGGTTTTAATGTCTTCTTCCCTTTATCGTAGATATTACTAGTAAACATTTCGATTATGTTATGAATAACCACAACTTTAGTATTGAGGACTAGCTCTACTTTTCACACTGCATCTGAAGTTATTAATCTAGCGTTCAAGTTTGAAGCAAAACATATCCCTTGTAACTCGAGATCGCCATATTATTTCTTGTTTAGAAACTGCCAAACACCTATGTTTTCCTACAAAGAAGGATTATGATTATTGCTTTTGTAATATCGTATTTTTATTGATTTTTTGGGTTTCTTAGTTACCACAGAATTGTATAAATTCAATAAGACTTAAATAAATTTGTCGAAGAGCTGGCTAGATTTAGCATTACGCCACAGATACTAACATTCCGTTAGATAAATTTACTCTTTACTACACATATAGTGTTTTCTTTGCCCTTCCAAGCGAATTCTCTTCAACAAAGCCAGAAATTATGAATTGATATCGTTATAAATTCAATGAACGCGCTGGAGGGAATGCCTATGAATATCTGAATCGCATCAATTAAGTCAGACTAACCACAATCATAATATTTTTAATACATGTAAAGACATTTTGAACTTCTATAAAAAGACCTCGAATAGATGTGATCAATTATTCTCTATTATTTTGGTACATAAGGTTGGTATGATACTGTCTCCCAGATTATGTGAGAAGCTGAAATTCAGCTATACAATAGACCTTTCCCGAATTCGCTTGGATGATCACGAAACAATGGTTTCAAGTCGAGACAGAACTTGATTCTTTTGTTTATCAAGGCCAACCTCGACTTGAAACTATTGTTTTGTGATCATCCAAGCGAATTCGGGAAAGGTCTATTTTACTGTAAACACATATTGTTTTAAAAAAAGATAATTTACTTTATTTGAATTGGCAGCCCTTTTTGAATTCAGTTTTGTGAGTATATGTTAACTGAATTATTGTGCAATCAACAGAAAATGATAGAATTAAGCAAAATTAAAATTAGTTATGAGTAATACTAGCCCATCAAAGGAATAGTCTATGAATACCTGTGTTACTGATTTGTCCCTGTATGAATGCACTTTGTAATCAAGTGTTCATCTTTGTTTTTGAAAAACTTGTTTTTGAGTTTGTTTCGCTATTATTTAAAGACCATGCAGTGATAAGGACCACCAACCTTATTTTTGTGTTTGGCCATATAATAAAAAAATCTTATTAACTTGCTTGCCTATCCATACATAAGTTATAGAACCTAATTTTTTCCACAAGGCAGTGGAAAAACTCAGTCCATAACTTACAGTACTGCCCTGTGCTCAGTTAATAAGAGGTATATATAGATTCATGTGGCATATTCAGTTTATTGAAATCAAACAATTAAGCTGAAGTGTCCTTGATTTATCAGTCATTGTTCATGTTCCTATATTATTATCACAATACATATTCCTATGAAGGATATGAACCAAAGCAGATACAACAAGAATGCAAATCTTTGTTTTTCATACATATATTATCAAAAACATTACATATTCACTGGTTTCTTATTCTCCACTTTGGGGGGCACTTTGCATAAATACAATAAATTGTTATCCTTCACTGAACATGAAAAGTATTGTGTTCATACAAAGTGGCCCTAAAATGTGATGCAAATGAGCCATAACACAATGCTTTATGGGTGTAAGAGAGCAGTGTATATGCAAATATTGCACTGTTAGGCACAAGAGGTGAACTGGAATTACAAATCATACACTGTATGATATTCACCTCTACCTGTAATTTGCTAGTTTCCTATTCTTGACTTAGCTAAGGAACTTGGTCTACCTAAGTCTGAAAAGTTTGCATCTTACCAGTCCACCCCTCTTTAAATTTATAACTTACTAGTCCCTAATCTGTCCAGATTACTTGATATGCATGGTTGTTGATATATGTGTGTGAAGATATTTGAAGATTTCAACTTTACCCTTCATAAAAATTAACTAATATTAATCTTTGATCATTCCTCACAGGCTGTCAACCCAACAATTGCAAGTCAAGTCTTGCCTCAGGTAAACATTAATAAATCAATTTATTCACATCTTACAGATTACAAAATTACAAGATGATGTTTTATGATATGTAGCCGCATGGTTTCATTATCTGGAGATTAAGATAAAGTGTGATTTAAATGTAAATCCATAACAGTTTTAATCACAGGGCTTGAAATAAGAGCCTGCCAGTGGCCAAAATGCAGGTCAAAATTCACTACTGACAGGTGAAAACAATTTGGAACTGCCAAATGGAAAATAAAATGGCAGGGGAAATTTTGCTCCACCAAAATTATTTATCCTGCCAAAAATAAAAATGCTTCCAGCCATTTTTATTTTCTATTTTGAGCACTGTAATCAAAGGCTGCCAAAAGATTGCATCATAAGTAAGAGGGTACATGTGTACTACAGTGAAAAAAGTATTTTTCACTTGAATGTAGAGAGACTTTTATACAGTTTTTTTGTGCTATATTCTGTAGATGGATCATAAATCTGAGCAAGAAAAAGCTGCCATACGCATCCAGTCACATATGAGGGGGTACATAGCACGACAGCAATATTGTGATCTTCTTTATGAACAGTTTGAGAAGGTATTTTTTCTTCATTGCGTAAAACTGATATTTTCACATGTGAAAATAACCCCACCATGGTTTTACCTTTTACAGCTATTTGAAAGGTATATTCATGGATAATTTAAAATAATCAATATTACAAAGGCACTTGGAGATCCAGATTTTATCTTTTCATGTTGAAAATCTCTCACTCATTCATTGCACTCACTCGTGAGAGATCTTTTCAACGCTTGAAGATAAAATCTGTATCTTGGTGCACCTATGTAATATCCTCTATTTATTTTTATTTAAATGTATGGCAGTGAAATTTTTCTCACTTCATTTGAAAACCATTAAGATGAGAAGGAAATTTGTTTCATAAGATATGAATGGACCAAAGCCATAATTGAGCATTTGTTTTTACCATTTCAGACCACTTCCCCTGGGTATTGTTTTTTGTTTCTTGGTACACTTGAGAAGATACATGAATATGGATGTACCTCAAACAAAGAATCTTATTCCCAAGAGGATGACATGTGGTCTGAAATGGGAAAACATTACGCCCAAGACAAAAAGGTCTATTCCCATGTGTTGATGGTAATGATGGTGGGTGCTGGTAATGATGTGATGATTTCCATGACTGTAATGGTGATGATCAATGAGATGATTGATCAGTGAGATGGTATTGAAGATAGTGATGATAGTGGTTAATGATCAACATTGAGAGGCTATTGATGATGGTGGTAATTAGTGATGATTGATGAGATGGTATGGTTTTTATGGTATTAATGATTACTAATGATATGCATATAGTTCTAAAACTAAGACAATCAACTGATGCAACCAGTGATGTCTGTGATGAATTGATGTGATGTTCTGTTGTTGGTTTTCTAAAGGAAGAGCAAGAAAGGCTTGAGAAAACGAGACAGCAAGTGGAAGAAGGAGAACTACTTGTAGAAAAGTAAGTTGTTCATCAAACATAGCTCTCAGATACAATACAGCTAAGCAGAAGCACAGTACCAAAATCGCTTGATTGTTAGCCTCCTGAAAAACAGTCTGTCAGGTCTTTATTTGGATCAATCAGAATGATCATGTGATATTGCATACTTTACACATGTCAAATGTAATGGTGGCATTTGGTGTGTGCAGTCTGCACGTTTTACGTCAAAGCTTTCCATATTTGGCATGAAAGTGCAGACTTCAAAGGTATGCAATGTCACATGTCTGATCATTTCATTCAATCCAAATCAAAACCTGACAGATCATTTTTGGGGGCTGGTAACACAGTTCAATGATTCTGGTAGTATTTCATTTCAAACACTGTATATCAGCTACTGCTAATTGTTGAATTACATTTAGTTTGAGTCTTTAGCACAATACTTGTCTGGCAGTTTTGTCATGGCTTATCAGTGTAGGAAAGACTTGTCTGAGACTTTGGTACAACCTGTCAGAGACACTGACAAGCTTTTTGTGCTTTTAATGATTGTCAATGTTTTAGTAATGAAAGTGTTCTTATTATCAGCTACAAACTGAAAACAGAAATGGATGAAAATGACTGCCTAAGAAGAAACCAAAGAAGGAGCTTGGACTTTTTTGCAGTAACGTAAGTTATGTTGCAAATGAAGAATAAGAATCCACATTAGCATAGGTTTTAAACATTATAAATACGTATGAAAATTATAAATGCCACTGGAGAATATATCTAGATATAATAGGCCATTTGCATGATGGCATAATTTACTACGAAGACCAGAATGCTTTGAGTGGCTTCTATTGGAAAATTTTACCAATTGTCTCTTTATTCCAAGGAGAGTAGAAAAACCTGAATAACAAAGCATTTTGGTATTGGTAGTAAAATAACAGATCAAAATAACACAATCATTAAAACATCCTATTCTTGAGGTACAGCTGTGCTGCCCACATATTGTTCATTTTATTAAGAAAACTAGGTTTGATTTTTTTTAATTGGCTCACTTTGTTTTTGTGTTATCACTATCTCCAGGATACAAAGAGCTTGGAGAAATTACCGACGAAGAAAATCTTGCCAAAGTACAAATCCTATACCAGCACCAAACCCTTTATCACAATTTGTCAACCAGCCTGATACCCATTTTATGATCAGAACAAATCCATTTCAACAAATTTGTTCCCATGGTATTGATTACAATGATGAAGAGGACCAAAATGATATTTTCAATGATAGCCTTGAGCAGGCAACAGAATATAACGAAAATATATCTACATCATCTGAGTATGATCTTTTGGGTAGTGGACACCTTGATCTAGATTCAGTTGGAATAGATTCAGTGCAGATGGAGTTCCCATCACCAACAACTGACTGGGAATCTATAGAATCATGCTTGAATTCAGAAGGAGAAATGAAAGACTCTCAACAGATGGAATCACCAGAGTTGGCTGACAAATATTTGACAGACTTTTCTATTAAAGCAAAGGACCTACAAATTTGTTTTGTGGATGATTCACTGAGTGATGACGGTGATGAAGATGGGTTAGAGATCAAGGAGTATGTGATTGACAAGCAGGATGTGTCGGATGACGAGAAAAGAGATTCTGGTTGTGTGGCAGGGGATGAAGAAGAAAAGGAATCCTTTAGTATAAAGACTGTGAGTCCTGATGACTTAGTGTTAAGAAACCCTGTTTCTGATGAGGAATCTCATCATGTCATGTTGGAGCTTTCACGTCATGAAGACAGGCAAGAAAAGAAACTTACTGTGCAAGGCTGGACAGTAGAAAAATTGTGTGTTTTAACATTGGATGAAATTAGAGCATTAAGGGATAACTTGGCTCAGTTAATTCAAGGTAAGAGTAACATACTGTACACCATCATTAATGCAACTCCAGATCTAAATTTTACTGTTCTTTAGCCAGATTCCTTACCTCGGTGCTGCATTACTGGTCTTTTCAATCCATGGTCGTTTCGATCCAGGTCATTTTGATCCACCCATATACACTTTTGATCCACCCACATATACTTTCGATCCATGTGTATACATATACAAGTTAGATCCATGTATACAAGTATGATCAAATGTTGTAGTTAAGTTTTTCTAATGTTGTTTAGTGACTTCTAGTACTTTCTATTCACTGTCAACAGTTATTCAGCGTGTTATCGCGGTTAATTATTTACCACCTTCGCGGTTATAATTATCACTTTCTCTCCATATATACTCTGCACAATCTAGTAATACAAGTATGAAATCCAACGTAAAAATAAAAGTTAGCCTTTTAGTTGTTTAGAAGACTAGTAATTTCAATTCATCTTTAAGGATCATTTAGCTTGAGTGCTGTGGTCTGTGTGCTTGTATCGAAGTTCTAAAATGTAGCAACAAAGTAAATCGTTGTAGGCGTCCTTCACAACCAAACAACAACTGAGCACACTTGACACCATTCTAAACTCTAAATCACTTTCTACAAATTCCTGTATAGTTAAACCAGAAATACCAGCCATTGGTTTTGATGTTTACAGTCTTAGAACTTGATTTTTGACACTTAATCCTTTGATAGCTTATCTGTTGATGTCTGGATCGAAACGACCAGCACAGCTGGTGACTATCAGTTAGCTGTTTGCAAGAATACTTAGAATTTTTAACATGGCATTTAGCCCAAACAAAAAGTGTACCTTGAAGAAAAAGCCTCGTAGGCATTAAGATTGAGGTTTACTAACATGTTACGCTAAGAGATTCATGATATAACTCCCCAAATAAACAAGCGGGAAATTGACAAGTTGTTTTGCTACCCGCTTTTGTTTCTCTACTTTTAGAAGAGATGCCAAAGTTAGTCAGAATTTAGCTCAACAAAAAGTGTACCTTGAAAAAAACCTCTCGGGCATCAAGATTGAAGTTTACTAAACATGTTATGCTATGAGATTCCATAAAAATTCCCAAATAAACAAGCAGGAAATCGACAAATTGTTTCGCTCCAAGGGCTTACAGTAGATTGGTTCCCATTAGCTTGGCTTCTTCAAAAGATTATCTCAACTTTTATCAAAATTATGACTCCAGTAACTGTAGTAGAGTATCAAGTTGATAAAACGTTAAAATCAACATGTTAGAGGCAGTCAGTATCACATATCGAAACAACCATAGATCATGTAGCGAAATGACCGTTAGCATGTAGTGAAACAACCTAATAGCATGTAGTGAACTGGTCGTGTAGTGAAACAACTGTAATATGATATGAAAATTTCCTTTTTCCCAAGCACAAAATGAGGTGTTAGTCACAGAACTAATGAAGAGGGACTCACTGCATCTGAAACAAGACTCAATGCTATTGGAAGTTGAAGATACTACAAAGTAAGTTGATAAAATACTTTCATTACAGATGAGGTGGTCCATCCCCAAGTAGAAGTTGCTATTATTTTTGGCATATAGAGATTGACATTGTACTCTGTATTTGGCTGTTTGTCTGTGTGACTCTGTGACCTTGCGTAAACTCAATATTTCATTTATTTTTTGTTTTAAATTTGTTAACCAAGGCAGATCAAAAAGATGGCTTAAAAAGGCACCAATTCTTGACTAATATGGAGTATTAACAATGTTTCAGAAATGATGAAAACAATGAACAAGAAAACCAAGCTGCTGAAAGCTAAAACTAAGCAAAATTTAAAGCCATCATCTACATGAAAATAAAGCTGAATTAAGTGTAATATAAGCCATAAAATTTTCATTAATAATAATAACATACTAGAAGACAGTCATTAAAATTTAATTCAGCATAAAATACTTGTGACTCAAATTGTATTGCCACAGGTCATAGGGACATAGAAACACTTTTTTCCTCTTACCTCTAGTGCTCCTTGCTCCTGGTTTATTGTATTTAAAGAAAACTCCTGAAATGTATGGCAGGTTCAGGTTGAGTGTTTACATTAAAGTAACAGTGATGTTTGTCATGATTGTTGTAATAATTTAATTTGCACATTGTTGTGCAGTAATTCCAGATGTTTCTAGGCAACAGGGAAGATGTCTGTCTGGGAAATATTCTCTTAATGGGAAGAATTATTAGTTGCTAAATGTGAAACTCAGAAGAAAAGAACAATTTAATAACCCCAGAAAGGCCTTAGCATCCTACATAAGGGTCATTGTTATTGATAAATTAAATATTGACAGAAGATAGAAATGCAGTTACAGGTGACTTCATTCCTTTAAGGCTTGGACACAAGATGTGACACTCCCTGCAACATTGCTTGCAACTGGGGGAATTGTGTGTCCCAATAAAAGTAAACCCCATCCTACTTCTGTGACATCACCAGGTGGACACATACTGCAATTTCCCTATTGCAAGCAACATTGCAGGCAATATCACAAGCCTTTAGTAACTAAAAGTCTTCCCCAATCAAAGGTAGAAACATCTTGCATTCTGCATTGACAATGTGTGAATTAAATTGTTACAATGATCATGACAAACTTCACTGTTAAATGCTTAACCTGAATCTGTTGTATGATCCAACAGTTCACAGAAGGGAGAACATTATGTTTTCTTTCCATTGGACAGTGTGTTTTATTTCACTGTCTCCTAATGGATGCAAATAAACTTATAAAAATATGCATATTAGGCTAACACATATTATACTACTTTAACAAAGGGTGCTTCATAACTTATATTATAAACTCATAAAAGCATGTTAACTACACTTTTGTTACTTCACTGCATGGCATTAAAATGGCATAAACAATGCTCACCATCCTCGAATCATCTTTAAATGTATAAACTCGGAAATTAAAAATGCTTTGCATAATCCATTTCCTAAAGTTCTGGTTTTAATGAGTAATCCCCACTTTACCTTAGACGAAGATCACGTGTGTCAAGTGGTGTTGACAAGTTGATTGTCACAACAAGATGGCGCCGCACAACATATAACTGAAAGAAAAATTCAAGAATTGGAATTCCTGTGGCCTTCTAACCTGTAAACTATAAATTAAATGACCTATGGTATAAACTAAAGAACAAGAACCCATGTAAACCATCTTTATGTGTGATAATATATAAAGATCTGATGTATGTCTTTAATTGTCACGCTGGAAGTATATAACACTTGAAATTGTAAATAAATGGTCCTAAATTAGGAGCCAACTTGTAAATATGCTGTTTAAGAATTCAAGAAAATTTGTCTTAAATGATCAGCTACCACAAGGGAGCATTCAAAAGTTATCATTGTGCTTTAAGCTTTGCATGGATTATGAGAAAGTGCACAAGAGAAAATACACTTTGTAATTTTTTTAGCCAAAAGCCTGTGAAAGTTTTTTTTACAGTTCAAATTTTATTGCATGGTACTACAAGAAATCTTACGGTGGTGTATCAGTGACATAGGCTTCAATAGAGCATTTTCAGTCATTTCCAATAGGATTTTAAAAAAAGACAAAAATGTGGTGGGCATGTGGGTGTTCCAAACAAAAGGACCTAATTAGGTGCAATCCATACACTGCTCTACTCATGTGACAAACCTAATTGATGAATTAAGTATGGTAAAAGAGCAGTGTATAAATCAGTTTGGTATGGCAGATTCATTTTGGTACAGCAAATACATGTTTGACAGGGCTTGCAGTATTATGCAACACTGTAGCAGCAGCTGATTCATACAGTGCTCTTCTCAGGTGCTGAACAAAATGCAGATATTGTGCACAATGAAAATTCTCGCATAATTCTCTCTGATATTCCTTTGTGCATGCCTACAGCATGTATATGTAATTTAGTCTGAATCAGCAGACTCTCTCCAAAATAATTCAGAGTTGAACCTAATTGTATTAGGTTTGGGACATGAGTGGCGTATGGATTTGGCCTTGGAAATCTTTGGTCAAATTCCACCAACATGGCCACCATGATGTCACATGAAAATGCTGTCAGCAGTTCCTCCTTTTGCTAAGCTGTTTCTAAGTGGTGAGTTGCTGAATGTAGTATTCTGTAGTGGAATGAGGGACGCTGCTTAGTCTCGCAAAGTCCACTTGTCAGAAAACCCATGGATGCTGCAGAGTTAAATATATAATGCTTCATAAATTGTGTTATGCAAAATGAAGAGCTGTTTTGTGGGCTAGTGATGGCTGGGAAAAAGATCCATTAAGAATTCCAGCATTTGAATTATGAACATTCCTTCAAGCAAAACATTGAGCTATAAGAAACTTGTAAATTACAAATGACCCATTACTCAGCAAACCTATAATGCAGTTTGTGAAAGAAAGTGCATTATCCCTTGCATCCACATTTGGCAGGGAGCAGGATAGACTACTTAACAATAGGCCTTTCCCAAGATATGGTTGAGTGAGCCCTCTACTTGCCAAAGCCTCGATTTCAGTATGTACCATCTTGCACTGAGCTACATACTAATCTGATACAATGGACTTCGGGATGATTAAACAATAAAGCAAAGAAGAATTGTTGATTAAACAATATATAATTTACATAATAACACTAAGAAAAAACTGCTGTGGTAATGAAATTGAGGCTTTGGCAAGTACAGGACTCATTCAACCATATCTTGGGAAAGGCCTATTAGACCTCTTGCCCTTGTGGGCTACAAAACAGTAGCTCATGAGGCACAGCCAAAATAAGCTAAGGGATAATGGGATAAGGGCAAGAGGTCTAATTGTCCGTTAGTACAAGCAAACTAGTTGGACAGTGATAGAAAATAAATAAAACCTCAAGATTTTTGGAAAAACCTTGGCAAAACACGTGGCAAACACCACTGTTTTGATTTGTTTTTAACTACTAATGGCCATTGCTTCCTGATAGACCCATAGTAGCAGAGCCAATCAGAATTGAGGATTTGTGATAGTCCATTAGTTTGTTTATAGTAATAGGGATCAATCTGGTACTTTCAGGGGACATTTCCATCAAAATCTAAGTTGGAATGCTTATGACAAAATGGACCCCTGGGTGGATTTTTTGGGGGTTCAGTTAGGTGCCATCTTGGATGACATGAGTAAAAGTTTTGGTCTTGGTCTCTTTTGTTATGTAATCCAACATGGCGGTAAGTTTTATCCCTATAGTCTTATGAGAAGACATGTACACCAAGAACTATAACAAGATTATTATTTGGCAAGGTAATATCACGTGCCCTCATTGGCCAATTTGAGGTTCATAACTTACAGTATAGACCACCAACCTTTTTTTGTGTTTGCCTTCCCATATAATAAGTATCTTATTAACCTTGTTTGCTTGGTTTGTACGTACATTATGGAACCTCGTTTTATTCCACTTTTTTAGTGACCTGCGTGCTACACGCTTGCACCATAATGCAGCTGAAAAAAACTTGTGCTTGTGCTCCCTTGTGCTCAGTTAATAACAGGTGTATAGGCCTTTTATATTCAGGAACTGAGAAAGAATGGTAATAAACTGAAAATATATTGAACGTATAAATGCATCTAAATAATAAAGAAGCAAAGTTAGAAATTAAAAAAGCCTGGTGAAACTGAATATTAAAGAGTAAAAAATACGTTCTATTTCTCCTTAAAGCTAATCCTGTCTAAAACAATAATTGCTTAATTATTGCTGCTGCTAATAGATGTGCACTTGGAAGGGAAAAGGAAAAAAGAAAGAACAAAAAAAAATTTTTTTAATTTTTAGAATATTGACCGGTCAATGTCAAGTGATTGTTATGATTTTTGCATAACATCCTTGATTTTTGCATAACATCCAATTTTCAAAAATTGAAGTTTTGTTGTCTATAGACCCCTTGCAGCAATCCCCAAAGCAGTTTAATTTGGAGGACAAAACATTAGAATTTCATCCTCCAGAGAATCAAGATAACTGAAAATATTCAACTGTTTTGTCCTCCAAATTGAACTGCTTTGGGAATTGCTGCATAACTCAAGATGATACTTATCGTACCAATCTCTAAAATGGTAAAATCTCTAAAGAGTCAGTGAAAAGTTAATGAGCATTCTGAAATTTAGATACCATTTCTCAATGGACCTAATCCATTAGGTGTATTTGTTTTCCCATTTCAAACCACGTGTCATTCCCTTGGGTATTGTTTCTTTTTTTCTCGGACACGCTTGAAAAGAGACATCGTATTCTCAAGTGAATGACACGTGGTCTGAAATGGGAAGTAAATACGCCCAATGGATTAGATCTATTGCTTTTTCTACGTTATGTTCCATTTTTCTTGTACAATGTCTTCAAGTCGAGGTTGGAGCACACATTTTTATGCATTCAATTGGAGTTCTCTTCTTACCTCAATCTGAAGCTATTGTCAAGTGCACTGGAAAATAATACAGGAAAAGTATATTTATTAGTAACTTGTTATTATTTATATTGCGCCTGTTTCATTTAAATATGTTCACATGTTCACTTATGCCATTTTAACTTTCTGTAGATCAGCTCAAAAGTTATACCAAGAAACGCACAGCTCCAAAAAATTCGTTCGAAGATAGACGTACCTGTTCAGACAGCGCCATGACAAGATAATAGCAGTCTTTTCTCGTCTAGGCCATGGTACTGTGTATAATTTTGGTAACCCCCACCCGTTGAGGATATCCACTTTCTTCTTCCACACCAAGGATTTCCACTTGACTCTTTACCCCCTGGGAAAGGCCAATTTGCCCATTTCATCATGACGTCACGACTTGTATATTAAACGCATATTTTCCAACCATCACTCCCCGTGAGGGGCTCTTCCGTGAGGTTCACTCCACACACACTACCACTACATTCAGTATTTACAGTACACAACACTCAGCTCACATGTTGATTTTTACGGAGGGAGGAAAACCGGAGAACCCAGAGAAAAACCCTCGTGGCAAGAGAGAGAACAACGCATCTAACAAACTCTACTCACATGTGACATCCACAGGGCTTGAACCAGTGACCTGACCCATTGGACTCACAGTGGTGAGAGGCGAACGTTTTACCGCTACGCCACCCATGTCACCCCAAATATATTAGGGGACAGAATCGTCCACAACAGCTATGACAGTTAACGTTTCTCGCTATGCTGAGAAACTTTAACTGTCAAATTGTTTTACCAAATATAAGATGTACTGAATGATGTTTAATACACAATGTGTATGCTGTATTTTGGTGGCTGTTCCTGCTTTTCTACGGTCTACAAAACGCATTTCAATTTTCTTTGTGTTGTTACTGTTTTGTCCCCCTCCCACGACCATGATCCTTAGCGTTTAAACAATAGATTGTTTTGATGTGACGTCATAATGAAATAAGGCAATTTTGAGAAAAAGACTCCTGGATTTCAACCAAAAAATTTTCAATTCACTTGCTTACAACACAGCTTCATGTCCTCAACTGGAGTGGGAAAGGGATGGGGTGGGGGATTAAGAAGCACAGACTGAAGGAATAATTGTAACTAAATTTTAGGAAATTTCTAATTAAAATGAAGTCACAAGGATAACGGTTCAGATAAATATAGTAGAATGATTTTATTGATATATTATTACCATGATGACAATGACGTCGAAAGGCACGTCACAGCGCGGCGTCATTACAGAAAATGAAAAATTAGTCATTTGATTAAGTAACACCAAGGCTTCATCATTTGTAGTCACCCATCTGTAATCCCCTCCACGAGCCAGCATATCGTTAGATTGAGTTTCCGAAGTTAATATACTGATATATTAATATAATGATAAGGATCAAATGTAATTACTGAAGAAATAGAGAACGCGCGCGCGTGCTTTGTGCAGTTTTAATATTCAATCATCGTTCACTGTACAAAATCCACGCGCGTCATTGGCTAAAATCGATCACGTGATC
>WUAP02032564.1:0-19005 GCA_015163945.2 Stichodactyla helianthus | reverse complement strand
TAGGTTAACATTTTCATAATAAAAGAACGATTCCCAAGAGAATGCCACGTGGTCTGAAATGGGCAATTTGCATACAAAGCTGAAAGGGTCTATTGTTATGTCACATCAGTAGTGCTCAGCTGCAGCTATATATATATACCCAGAAGGGGAATAGCATGACCTACTTTTAAAGCAGTCACATTATATATATTATTGCTCATCTCATTTCGCTCGTTAGACATTTACAGAGAATAAACGTAGAGTTAGAAAATTAATTACATATTTCATTGTAGGGTCCTGTGATCATTGTGCCTACCAAATATTACATGGTGCCAATGGATCATTTCCGTGATCTTGGTATATCTTTAGTCATTTGGGCCAATCACAACATGAGGGCATCAGTAGCCGCCATAGAACAGACCACCCAGCAGATATTCAAGGACCAATCACTGATAAATGTGGAAGACAAGGTAATACACATGGTTCGTACAACTTTGTCGAGGAAAAACTTAAGGACTTTTCAAGGACTTTTCAAGGGCAAATGCTAAATTTTCAAGGACAGCAACATAGATTATCTCCATTTTAAGCAGTGTTTCTGTTTGGTTTTGTGTTACCATTACATGTCGGCAATACTTAAGGGCTTGTTTTGAGATGTAAAGATTGATTAACTGGCTGCTAATAGGACATTTGCATTATTGCATCACGAACCTCTACTACCAGAATCCCTTGCACACTTTCTTTTGTTGAGTTAATTAGCACCAATTGTCTTACTATTCTCATGAGGAAATACAAATTTGAATATGAAAGAAAATACACGAAGCATTCTGGTAGTGGTGGTCAAATGACACCATCATGCAAACGTCCTATTCACAAGAAACAAAGATAACAAAAGCGACCCCGAATTATTTTTGCAACATGAAAATGAGGTTATCAGCGCCATTGGATTTATGGATAAAAATTCACCGAAAAAACTGAAAACTAAACTTCTGTATAAAACCTTTGTCAGAACAATTGTAAAATTTGTCAAATCCATAAAATCCAAGGACTATTTCTATTTTTTCAAGGACTATTTCCCAACATTCAAGGAAAAATCGAATTCAAGGACTTTAAGACAAATGACGAAATTCAAGGACTTTTCAAGGCTGTACAAACCATGATACATGTAATCCTTGAATCACTACACCATATATTCGTGAAACAAATCAAAAAAAAGTATTATACAATTGCCTTTATTTTGTAACAAATGGCAGGTCATTCAGGTAGAACAGTGAGAACAAAAGCAACATACCTCTAGCAATCTTTGTGTTTCTTTATGTGGTTCATGCATGAGTGAATTCTTAGTCAATAACTAAATGGTTGATAACTAAATGCTATTACGCTATAAATGAGTAATTGTTTCATGGCTATATGGCGTGCACTCTACTGATATACAAAACATACAGTTTTATAAGTTTTAAAACCCCTTTACATGTTTATCAAGATTTTACAGCTTTATAGTGGGGTAGATGGAATATATTGACCTTCACTTAAGAATTGGGATATGTAATACTTAGAAACTTTCTTGGGATAGGAGAGTTTAATTAAATCCCTCACTTATGGCAGAGACATGGATTTTTTTCTGAACCACACAAAGGATAGGAAATTTTTGGTTGCAGCTGGAGAGAATGTACAGTATGAACATCCTTCACAGGTCCCTTCACAACAGCACCATATGAAACATTTTAAAATATATTAATACATTAAATTAATTCTTTATTTCCAGATTGCCCCTGTAAAGGAGATCTTTAGACTTCAAGGTGATCAGGAGCTGAAGGAAGCAGAGAAGAAGTACCTGCCACAGCAGTAATGCCATGATTATACACAGCTGCTGCTTGTATCATTGTTAACCCTGATTGTAAAGGTTTTGACATACAATGCAACATTGTTTGCAGTGGGGAAATTGCACTGTGTGTTCACCTGTACATTTACTGTTGCATGTGATGTTGCTGGAGATGTCACAAAAGTAGAACTCATTTCTTCTTCTGTGATCTTGCATTGGCAAACACATGGTGCAATTTCTCCATTGCAAGCAATGTCATATTGTGTGTCTGGGTTTAATAGACTTGCAGAGTAATACCAGATGCTGATCCTCAAGGAAAATTAAAAAGAGAACAGATGTTAATAAGAGAATTCAGGATACTGAATATGAGTGGTATTAAACATTTTGATTAAGTATGTTTGATGTCATGTTTTTCTGTGTTATGAAGAACTGAATAACTGTGATGTAATGCACTCTGATTGACTAAAAACCTTGTGATATAAGAGCATGGAAACATGGTTTCTATAGCAGCATATCATTTCATTTTACAAAAGCTTTATAAAACCCTTTTTAAGATGCAGACCGATAAGTTTTTAGTCCTCTGCAGGACAGTAGTTACCATATAGCACAGAATAGTACAGTCACAGAATAATACATACATCAATGAGTAAAAATAAATGCACATTTAATAGATGATATACTATTATTATTAAACTACAGATGCAAAAATAACAGCATCATTCCATTTATCATCATGAATAAATTACAGTGTTTGATAGTATTAAGTTTATATCAACTTATTTTGTAAATTATTTTTCAATTAGTAATAAAAACCAACCCTGGGAATGAGGAAAAGGAGAATGGCATTGTAGATTTAGGATCTGCTTCTGTAACTTTTAAGAAAACTTTGAAACATTTCAAGGCAATCTCTGAAAATTATTGACAAAGCCCAAAGTGTAAATAGTTGGGATACAAAGATTTCCTGTTGTATCCTGGCTAGACCACAATGCACTTAGCAGAGAAAACTACCCTAATAGCTGGAAACTGACTTCTCAGTTATTCATTTTTATCCATGATTTTACTAGGATCATACTAACAAGCACAGGTATAATATTCTTTAGGTTTTTCTATTTAGTTTTGGTATGTTATTATCAAATATTCCATGTAGATTGAAAAATGAATGGCTAATAAACAAGCCAGTAGTATTTACATATTTATTGGTGATAATCATGGCAATTAATGTGAGTAATACAAACCCTACAACTGAGAAATTAGCACCTGAAAGAAATACTGTAGAGAAAAAAAAAAAAGTTAATGAAATAAACATCCTTGCCATTGCTACAAAAATGCTAGGTGGATACATTGGGCTTCAAGTTTGATTGACCTAATCCATTGTATCATCACCCATTCAAACCATGGGTCATTCTCGAGTATTATTCTTTTGTCCAGTTATCTTTTGAGAAGAGACATTAATATGGATAAACTTAAAGAGACCAAATGGATCATGGATCTCTTCTGATTGTGTCTTGAACACAGATGGCCCAGCAGTCAATGATGCCAAGCTCCAGTGAGCAAAGACCTTAGATGGAGAGCCATTTAAATTCCTTAATGTCTTATAATGACCTAATTGCTATCCCCCTCCACTTAGACAACTGTTTTTGAAGTAGCTGTATATGGACTAGAGACAACATGTCTTTAACATCTGTGATATAGTTCCGGCTTTTTTGTATGACAGTTACATTTTATCTATGTAATTCCATGTGGTTTACCTTGAATTTCATGTTACTTGTGAAACTATGATCGCCGCAAGTATTGCCAAAACAACAAAGATGATAATGAAGATTATTATTTTCTTCTGCAAAAAAGAAAGATTTTTACATGTTAATTCTTACGAAATATGAATAGATAGAGAGGGATGAAAGAATGGATGGATTAACACATGGAGTGAGGAGTGGATAGCTTGAAAACAGATTGAAGGAGCAATGGATGAATGAAGAAATGGATGGAAGGGAGAGAGGCAGGGTTGATTTCAAACACATCTAAACAAAAAATGCAATCAAGCAAACAAATGGATGGATGGATGAATGGATGAACAATTGAATAACAGACTGACCCTTCTGGCTTTGCTTTGATATTTCATAGCTTTTTTTGTTTCTGATTTTGCTGACTGTACATAGTCTTGAGCCTGGTTCACATTGTATTCTATTCTGTCTATCATTTCACCCTGTGAAATACAATAGAAATAACTTCATTTTATTTGATTTAAAAGTACAAACTACTGGTATTTAGCTTAGCCAACATATTTTGTAAGAGTTTAGAAAACTTTTTAGGGTTTAAAGTGTTAGGCACATTTGGTATACTATATCGTGGATAGCGATGCCACTACACATGGTGGTGGTGGTAACATGTCAAGTTGTCAATTTAATACTGACTAGATTATGACACAGAAAAATAACAACAACAACAATTTGGAGAGTAACTTTAATACCTGACTTTCAACCAGCATGTACATATCTTGGAACATCTCATGAAGTTCCTGTTGACAAAAACATGAAGCATTCAGCAATTCTTTTAAGCTATGAAATGAAAAGTCATTTCAACTTTGATAAATTTTGGTGATAGAAATGATGGATTATTACCATTATACTCTTTTCTAGTGTAATGATGTCCCTGTGTCTAGCCTCAATATCACCTAGTGCTTGTTTTGCTTGCTGTGTTTCAATTACAATCTGAAAAGGCAAAAATTATGATAGTAACTATACAAAAAGTAACCTTATAGGGTGACCTTGCTGCCAATGCTAACTCTATTTGTTTGAGATGTACCCTGAGAAAAGGAAAAAAGACTTGTTTACTAGCACCATTGTAACCCTACCTTTATGTAAATAGCCCTCACTCCAAACTAATAGTTCATTAAGTTAACATACACACAAATGATATCAACCAACCTAAGAAATCTACTTACATTTGAAGTAAAAATAACAGGGTCTCCACTCTCTAACATATCTTCTACTTCTTCACTAGTTTTTGCTTTTCCAGCTAATAAAAGAAAGTTTGGGAAAAGAGGTAAGATTATTGGGGGAGAAAATCTTTTATACCTAAATACACACAAACGTATATGTAATTGCTGTAATTCTCATTCCACTAAGGCTAAAAACAATATGATTTTCAAAGAAACATTTATTACATTTTGAAATAGAAAAAACTAGTTCATGAATCATTGGTAATGAAATGAAGGTTATGGCTCAATGAAGTACTAAAGTATTGGAAGATTTTTAATTACTATAATGTTATTATCATAACTGTTTCACATACTTATCTCTAGTTGTCTTTGTATCCTTGCTTTGCATTTTTCTCTGTAACCTGTTTGAGTTGTGTTATACTCACTCATAACTTCGATGAATTTTCTTGAGAGAGTTGCATGCTAAGATTCAATTAACAGTATTTTCATGAATTAGAACCATGTAGGTAACCAAGAAAGTATTTTTTGGCTAGCAAACTTCATGGATATAAGCAAGTATGGCATAGTTGCCTAGTGGCCATGGTTTGATCCCAGCAGTGACCTCACACACTTGTTTCAACTTCTCTCTAATCAGTGTAGCTTTAGCTTTAAATACCCTTAAAACGGAGCACTGATGGAGAGAGGGGGGTAAAGTGCGCACCGTCGGCTTCCATTGATACCAGCGTCATAGCTGAAGGAACTACCAATGTTAAATAAAGTTACTTTACTTTTTGATAGAAGTCAAACTCCAGTTCAAACATCTACAGACATTAGATACTTTATACCCCAGTTTTAGCTATCATGCAGGCATATTGACTGGTAGGGTATTTCATAATACCTGTTTTATCAAAGCACTATAATTTAAGATGCCAATACCAACACCTTACTGTACATACATGTACATGCATATTGTTCACAATTATGGCAACACCTTTTGCTCTGTTTGGCTACAGACATTACACATTACCTGACACTTTTTGATTCTTATATCAGCAAGGTCACCATGACCTGTTGCTACTTTCTTTTCATCTTCTTTTATTTTCTGCTCCATTTCTATGATATAAAGGGAAAATGTATCATTTTAAATTATAGTAATTTTATTATTATTATTATTATTATTATTATTAATTATAATAATAATAATAATAATATGGGGTGCTTAAATAGCACATTTTACAACTCTCTCAATGCACTTTACAGTCATTTTCAGTAGAGAACTTTATGGGCTGCATATTAAGGCACCATTGGCAGGTGTGCAGCTTATGGTCATAATTAGGTAAATACTATATTGGTAGACTATGCTTCCATTTGGGGTAGGCTGTTGAACCAGGAGACAATCCCCTACTTTTATGCAAATACTTCAACAGGTTCTTTAATGTCTCCCATGTATAGGTTAAAGAAGAGATGGGAGACAGGGCCTATGGTTGAACATCCTTATCTGAGAAGACTTGACTTAACCATTTGCAAATGTAAAATACTTTCTCCCCAGTTATTTTAAGATGCTGAGTATTGATCCAGCCAGTTAACCCACGACCAATTGAGCTAACTGGGTGGTTGTTATTATAGTGTTTCTCCAGGGTTCCTCACTCACAACCACCATAAAATCAAGCATGACACCATGAGAACTAGTCAAGCTTTGTTTAATTTTGAAATATCATACCTTTAAGATTACTCCTAACACTGTTGGCAGTCCTCTGTATATTTGACATATGTGATTCCATCATATCTTTAATTTCTGTCACGGACATCCACAAAACATGGTTCATTAAAATGATATATGCATGGGCTTTAATCATATGATGGCCATGATTATTCCCATGAGACTAAAACCTTTGATCATGCTCAGATGAACTTTCTGAAGTGTTTGAATGCGACATCACATGGGAAAAGTGTATTTTTCAGCCAACATGGCCACTGTGTAATTAAAGCCCATAGAAGACCCTTTCTACTCCAGTGGCATATGCAAAAAGGGGGAGGGATTTTTCCCAGAATTAATTCTTCAGTGATAAAGAAGAAATACATTCTGTGGTATTATTATGAACAGACTTTTGCAGCTGAAAGAATATGAATAAACTATAAACAACCACTAAAAGTGCTCTTTGGAAATATGAACTATTTTCAAAATCCCATTTGTCTTTACAGCAAAAATAAATGACAAGTAAAAGGATTAAAAACAATTAATGATATTGTGCTATTTTGACATTTTTCCTGCTAAAGCTAATATCATTTCCTTATGACAGCTATCCTGTTAGCTTGAAACAGAAACTAAGATAACTACCATACTGAAAGATTAAAACTTAAAATAAAAATTGCTGTGCAAATATAACCTATTTTAGTTAATTCAAATTAATTAATCAAAATATCAAATACTTTTAATGTTTACATTAATGGACATCACTCTGATGTTATATTAAAGTACAGGAGGTTATTTGATAGCCTCTACATTTTTATTAAATCGAATCAAACTGTCATTAAATTGATAGACTTATCTTGGACTTGTTAATACTATACAGACATAAAATAATTATCAGTAGAATAATAGTAAAGTATTAATGTAAAAAATAGTTGAATATTAAGAAGGACAAAACAAACACAGCTGAAATGTTGACAAGTACAAACCTTTGTCTTGAACTGCTGCGGACAAAATCGAACTGTGCGCTTTTTTAACACTTTCGACATCTTGGACGATCTTTTCGATGTTCTGACGAATATTTGCGGCCTGAAATAAAATGAAAACACAAAAATTGAACATTAAAAAGGCTGTAACTGTAAGACCAGCCAGTTATGTCTAAAAAGAGTCCAAATTAGAGGACATGATTGTACAGACAATGATGTAGTTATAGTTATTTATTTATACCTTTTTAAAGAAGTCGTCCATAAAGGCACCTTCCATATCGACCATATGAGATTCGTCCATCCCGTAGGAGTCTTCATCTTTAAAGTTGTCCTTAAAAATCAAAAAACCCCAAGCATTAGAACCCATCATTCATGCTTTTTACAAGGTTCCCTGATGCGGACATTGCGAGTTTGTGGAGCTATATTTGGTTCGGATAATGGTTTCTTTAGACAAAAACCAATGGATGACTTACGTCTGTGCTGAGGAATTCTAACCGGTCCTTCATATTGCTGTATATAGGAGTATAAAGTGTATTAAGGGATGATTTTCAGGCCGTATCTTCCTCTGCACCACCTCCCTTCACCAGCCATTACCCTAGTGACTGCGATACTTCTAAATCTCTACACAGCGGATATGTACTTATGAAAAGTGCGCACGCAAACCTTTACCCGTATAGGCTTATACGTCATTTTCCCGCGATAAATTTAGGGTAGCCGGCCGTTATATGCGCTATAACCAGTCTCGTGAAAAAAAATTCAGGACAGGGGCATAGCGAGGGCCGAGAGATTGGAGGGGGGGCACCCACGAAAAAAGGCAGACTCCCCCCCCAAAAAAAAAACCCGAATAAACAAACAAATTGATAAACGCGCAAATAAGGGAGAAAAAAATATTTGATTCATTCTTCAAAATTTTAAACGTTGGCAAATAAAGGTTATTTGTTAAATCTTAAACTTTTTCTTTTTCTTTCATATTTCAACTATTAATTTAAAAAATTACTTCAGGATACGCACTACACTGAAATAGCTTCTGCTTTACTTTTACTAAATGTATTCATGACTCTGATTTTGGCAAGCAGAGGCTAAAAAAGAGTAGTTGTATTTCTTAGTATACACGATGAGTGAATAAGCCGTTATTATTACGACAATAAAATGACTTTTGGAGGGAATATTGTTTATTTGCGCCCACGTAGTGCCCGAGCGCAGCGAGGGACGCAAATGACACTACAAGGGCGCAAATAAACAATATGCCCGACAAAAATCATTTTGCTATCATTATTACCAATAAACAAGGCCAAACTCTAATTGGCTAAAATCCATTGGATGATGAACTAAAAACCAATCAGCAGTAGGACCGATAATACCATATCAGCCCGCTCGAGTCATTTGCGGCCCGCTGAGCGCGTGTGACATGAGGGCAGTTTTCTGTTTGGCCGCGTATATTGGTAATAATCAATAATTTTATGATCACATACGATCACATTTTACAATCCATTAGATCCATCATGGAGTTATTTTACTTTCTCCCCTTTTCGTCCATATCGATTGTTTTTCCATCTTTTCTAACGGTGGCTGTGGGGCAAGAGCATAAGCGGGGAGATGAGGGTGGGAGGGGGGCTTGAAGTTTTACTGATTTGGTCTTCGTCCAATGCGCACGCTGTTTCGCTTGGATAGAAATGTGGGAGGGGAGGGGTCAGAGTGGAGGGACGGTACGTATGAAGCATATATGTGTTGATTGACTGATCGGCTAGTTTCAAGAGAGTTTATGCGATACATGAAAAATAACACCCAAGTAAAAGAAAGAGCTAGTGACAATAATGTTTCAATAATATATCATAATATTCATTCTTTTCCAACAATAAATTGACAAGGTTTTTCATTGTTTTCTTCTACAAAATTTTGTACCTTAGTTGACATCGGAGCGAGGCTTCATCCGGGATCTAGTAAAGTTTCCCGCCCGCCGACTTCAAATCGACTGGTTCTGACCGGTTTTGGTGTGGATCTTGCTTCAAGAGGTTTTACAAGAAGAAAGGTTGGTTGTGCAATCTTGTTTCATCTTCTATCTAAAATTAACAATCCTCGTTTATTTCGTAGCTCAAGACAAAGTCCAATAACTTTTCTTTCTTTCTACAATAGTCTTATTTCAATAAAATATCTTCGAAAGATGGCAGACAAAGCTCAACCAGTTGCGACATTTAAGGTACATTGCTTACGATCGATGTTTTTACTGATTTTTCATTTAATTATGTATTCATTATCTAACTTCTAGTAACTTATGTTTTTATTTGATAGCTTGTTCTTGTTGGTGATGGTGGTACTGGCAAGACAACGTTTGTAAAGCGCCATTTAACAGGAGAGTTTGAGAAGAAATATGTCGGTAAGGAAAACTTTGTAGTACCATTAAAATCATCCGGACTTGTGGCTGAATATTTTTCTGTCTGATTCTTATTCTATAAAAAAAGCAAAATTCACTAAAGGTATTGCCCAAATACAAGTTAGAAGTTAATCTAGCATGCAATATATTTCAGTGATCAGTTTCGAAATTCGAAATCGGCAATCTTGAATGAATTGATTGCAGCTACATCATTGCCATCTCACTTTAGATAAACTTAAATATATTGAATTTTGAAGAAATAAGGAAACGTTCATCTACTGCCATTCTAAGTAATATTTCTCTAACCCCTCCCCTTCATGTGATAGCACCCCACCCCCCCACAAATTATGAATGCTCCCTAATTAGTGATAATTATTTTGGCAATATATAGCCACACTTGGTGTGGAGGTCCATCCATTGGTATTTTACACTAACAGAGGACCAATCAAGTTCAATGTGTGGGATACAGCTGGTCAAGAGAAGTTTGGTGGATTAAGAGATGGTTACTATATCCAGGGGCAGTGTGCTATTATCATGTTTGATGTCACATCAAGAGTTACATACAAAAATGTTCCCAACTGGCATCGTGATCTTGTCAGAGTCTGTGAAGAAATTCCAATTGTGCTCTGTGGCAATAAGGTTGACATAAAGGAAAGGAAAGTTAAGGCTAAATCAATCACATTCCACAGAAAAAAGAATCTTCAGGTAAAAGGCATACCTATTTCAGCACCTTTGTTTCCCAAGCAGAATTTATAACACCTGTTAACAAATTAAAATATGATATGAAGAGAAACTGATCTAAACTTTGTTAGAGGGTATTGTATGGTGACACTAGCAACAAAACCATGCAACTTGAAATGCAAGAATGTTGCACAACAAATTGCATACTTTGTTGGCCATATTTCTGCACCATAAGTTGTGATATATAGTATGTCATTTCTAATATAGACCACTTTCAAATGTTTGCATTTCTCTTTTGTTGTCTACAAGTATGCGTGTGCATACTTGTAGGCAACATTAGAGTGGTTTTCATTAAACCGTGAAACAAAGTGTACTAATTAGAGGGTAATAGTCAGACACAATGAAAAACGAAAGAACCAAAGTGTAATAAAGCGTAATATGCTAAAGTGTGTTTCACGGGTTAATGAAAACCACTCTATTGCAAAACGTGGTATTTCGCAGTATTGCTTTGGTGCAATTCACAAGAGACGAAAGCCAAATATAGTTTAGAGAGTTTAAAAGGCTATGGAAATATTTGATAACAGCTTTTATTGAAAATACTCATTTTTTTCTTGATGTAAAGGTTTGTTTACAAAATGATGAAAAAATGGGTGACTAGCACACGGCAACTTATCTATCAAAAGAAGGGTCTTACATTTTAGTTATGGTTTTCAAATGTTGGAGAAATCTAGACCACATTTCCCTGGTCAAAAACATTCTTTGGTACATGTATTTAAAATTTTTACTACAAAAATATTGCATTGTGACCCACATCGTTAATTTGGTTGGAGTTTTGTGCTTTTCTGAGCCATCAATCATTTGGGGCAGAGGTTATTAAAATCAACCAATGATTTTCATGGATTCACATAACTCCCCCCAAAGCTGATTGATGGATCAGAAAAGCACAAAAACCAAAGCCAAGGTACAATAGTATGAGTTGCAATGCAATGATTTTTTCAGTAAAGTGAGCCAAAAAAGAACTCATTTGGTGCTTACAGTACTTTAGATTGACTGTTATCCTATGACATTTAATGTAATTCAATTGCTTTTTTCTCCCCAGTACTATGATATCAGTGCAAAAAGCAACTACAATTTTGAAAAACCATTCTTGTGGCTAGCCAGAAAGCTTGTTGGTGATGCTAACCTGGATTTAATAGAGATGCCAGCCCTTGAACCCCCATGTGTGACAATGGACCCTGCTATTGCTGCAAAATATGAACAAGACTTAAAAGAAGCCCAGAACACTGCCCTTCCTGATGAGGATGATGAAGATATTTAAATAGAATTATTACTTTTGGGGGATGACTGCATCAGAGGGAATTGTATTTACATATAAGAGAAATCAAGGACACTCTCTAACTCCTGCAAAAAACATTGAAACATAGAAGGCATCATGCAATTCTATGTCAAAGGAACAGCTTCCACCATATACTGATTGTTTCAGTAAACACTACTAATTTTCAAATTTACTAGTATATCAGAACATGTCAAAGGATTTTTCAGTGTAATAAAGTATTGATTTTGCTCTTTATAGGTGACATTAACACATTTGGTTGATATCATTTTAGTACAAATACTTGTTTACAGTTTATTAATATTCTCTTCATATGTACAACAGAATCTGACATTGAGTGTTTCATTTCTAGCTTAGAAGTTGAAAAAGAATGATGGTAAAAGCAAAAATGTTTATTTAATTTCTTATGGACATAGTAGAACACCAACAGGATGTAAAGCTTTGGATCATTTTCTATAAAAATAAAATTTTATGATGGTTAAGTTGGTTAGTTGATTTTTCATGAAAATTACAATGTTGATTTTGATTTGATTTTCTGGGCTGATAATTGTCTCTGTAATCTTTTAATAATTTTTACAGGATTTGTTACTTTATCTTTGTTTGTTTACTGTCCTTTCTTTTTGATCTTTCTTCTCTTTCCAGTTCATGAATGAAGTCTTCAAATGTTAGTGCATCTGATTCCACCCCAGTTTTACTCTTTCTCTCCAGGAATAATCCTAGTACTTCTCTGTGACGCAACGATATGCTTCTGTTCCAGAATGGCTCCTCTATCCCAAGTGCTTCCCTAATCTTTTTAGCTATGAACTGCAATAAAAAAAAGATCAAATGATCTAACTACAATCACTTTCTTAATGTGCAACGAATACTTCAGTTTCGAATTTTCTGTTATGCAGGCTTAGCCTCATTTTGTGTAGAATTCACCTGTTTCAGTGAGGGTCTGGAATTTCAAAGTGCATTGTTGTTTACTCTTCACTTTATGGTTGGTATTTATGAATATTTTGACACTGGGGGCTCCCTGTAAAAACAAGTCTGGTAACTGCAGAGCACTGGTTACTGGTGCTCGATAATTTGAGACATGAGTTACCTTGATATGTTCAAAATCAGTAATTCCAATTTTTGGCAGCGCTGATGCATCAATCTAGATGAGTTTTCGTCCACTAATAAGGTTATCAGCAAATGACCTCTAAAAAATATATTTAAAAAACACAAACTATCAGGTATATTACATTCAAAGTTATAATAATACAAATCGATAGAGTGGTTTTCATAAGCCCGTGAAACAAAAGTGTACTAATTAGATTGTAATAGTCAGATAGACACAATGAAAAACAAAAGAGCCGAAGTGTAATAAAGCGTATTAAATACGCTATTTAAACTCTAAAAATAAAGAACAATTCAATGCTTAAAGTTTTGCTTCCTGCAATTAATTACGCGAAACAGCTGTTGTCTAACTATTGACCTCCTACTGGTTACAAGTTGTTTCAAATTGTTTACGAAGTTCCTGCTTAGGTACGCTGACTAAAGAAATAATAAGCTTTCTGAAGGTTCATTAGTGGTTTTCATTAACCCGTGAAATACACTTTAGCGTATTACGCTTTATTACACTTCGGTTCTTTTGTTTTTCATTGTGTCTTTCTGACTATTACACTCTAATTAGTACACTATGTTTCACAGGTTAAAGAAAACCACTCTATTAGGTAAAATTTACAGCGATAACTCATTTTTGTGCGGTGATAAGAGCTTAGTGTCGAGAATGATTTGTAATAGTTTCGTACCCGATATTGGCTGTATCCCAAGTACTCTATCCAGTCAGCTACATCCTCTACGGTCCACTTTAAACAGCAAGGAGTTCCATCTTGTTCAAAGGTAGGTTCATAACCGTGTAAATCGAACTTTGTTGGAGTTTTTCGTGAACTTCGAATCAATCCGTTCGCCATTTTGTCTCCTTGGTAACTGGAGCCCCCAGAATGCCTTGCGTTCATATAAAAGGTAAAATATCCGAGGGATGGGAGGGGAGGGGATGTAGTTATCTGTGGTCATTTTTTTAAATAATAATCATAATCAAAATAATTTATGAAAAAACCTTCTTAGTTCCTTTGTTAGAATATTGGTCTAGAAAGAAATGGAACTTGAATTTAGGAGAGGCAGTTTTGAAAAAACATGGAGGTTTTGAAAACATACTCTCATTACTAAAAAATAGGTATTGTTTATTGAGATAAATATTGATTATCCAAGTCCAGGTATGAACCCTAGTTTAAGAAATCATTAACAGAACTCTGACTTTTGAAGAAAAAAATTAATGAAAAGAAAGAAAGAAAAATGCAAAGAAACCACTTTAGCACCAGCATTATTATTAGATACTAAAAACTAAAGTATGTCAAAAAAACTTATAAACTTCATATCTACCTGCAACTCCTTGGGTTACTAATAATAACTTAATTGTAGACTATTATGGACTGTCCTTATCATGAAACAGCACATTGACACTATTATTTTCATTATGCAGCACTACATTTTAGCACAATGATCTAGCTGCAATAGCCCTCCTTTTGAGGAGCTACAATGTAACATCATCAGGAAGGACAATAACCAAGATGTGTAACCAAACATAGCCTGTCAGGGTTTATTTTGGTTCCTGGTTAACAATCAGTGGTTTGTAGTCATGTTTGACAGCATCTGTCAAAAGCTCTGCATACATTTTGAGCCTTGATGTCATCTGGAATAGGCAAATAAAATAAGCTATTACAGACTAGTGTAGCAGCCATTCATTAATAATGAATGGTCCAGCTGTTAGTTACATTGTACTTGGGCTCGTCTGGAAAACAAAATGGTGGGTCTTTCTGCCTCCATCCCATAATAGAATTACATGTAACTTACATTTATAACTAACCATTGTCATAACAATTTTGCAAGCTCAAACTACAATATATATACACTGGCATTATAATAACTCCTGTTGCAGGAGATTGTCACTTTTTGTACCACTCCTTAATTTGTGTGGCTGTATAGGACCAGACCTAGTGGGCTAGACAGTCCTCAAAAAGTCTTTGACATGAAACAACACAAGTTCATTCCAGTTGTAAATGTTGTAGTAGAGTAAATTCAGAAGCATGTATTGAGGTAATTAGCTTTGAACAAGCTACAATTATTACTTACTTGGAATCCCCATTTATCTTTAATTTGACGGCACAAGTTCAAGTCAACTTCTGTCACCAAAAGACCATCTTGAGTTCTGGATAACCCCTTTTATGAATGAGAGAATCAAATAGATAGTTTGCTATTAAAATGGACTCAAATGCAGGACAGAAGATATCCAAGACTTACTGGAGTACGGCTTCCATCTGGAGCAGCAACATAAGATGAACCTAAGATTCAATACCATCAACATTTGATTAATAGTGCATATCTACTGTATTTGTGTTGTATTCTTATTCATTTCCTTTCATTTCTCACAGTAGTGTAGAAAAGTTTTTGAATGCTTTCTATTGGGCAATATCTTAAAATATGAAATTATTAGTAAGTTTACCATAAAACTCTCCAAAATCCTTGTGAGCTGAAACAAAAACACAGCATTAAAACCATATATACACTATAAACATAATACACACTATCAGTACTATGGTACTATTATCCTATTTTCACTAAATATAACATCTATGTTTTAACAATATTCAGTTTATCTATCTTTACCTGGTTTGCCATCACCTGAAGTGAACTCATGCTCAAATTCCTCCTATACCAGTAAGAAGCAAAATTCAACAAATCACTCAAATTTCACATTTTATTATCCAAATGACACCAAATTGTCATGCATGTCTCAGCAAATAAAATATAATTTTCTTCCAATGAAACTACAGGAAAAGATGAAAAACTAGCAAAATTATGGCTTACGGTTCCAACCCTGTTGATTGCTACAGTGAAGTAGGAGTTTGCAATGGAAGCATTTCTGGCTTCAATGGGCCACATTGGTTCACTAAATATCAACAAAAAATTAGATTTTATCAGTAAGACTAATTCATGGATATTTATAATGGAGGGGTCTCTCGTAAACTATTGAACAAGACTGTCTGGTATAACACCAGTTTCTTTTTGACACGTGCAGTTCTTGGAAATTTCCATATCCAACAGAGGAGTTGAAATTTTCAATGTCCACAGAGGGTCAGGTTTAAATCCTAGGAAGGCATATCAGTTAAGTAGATTTACTACTTTCTATATGAAAGGAGGGTTATGGTGTATACCACCAGGTGAAAAAGGATAGTTCATACCTCAATGCCCCAACAGTTGCTGATGGATTAAACACGATTTCAGCTCCATTAACACCAAACATCAGCCAGTTCAGCGGATGATGACGGGAGTAGCAAATACTTACTCCTATGCGACCTTTGTGCAGAAAAATCAAATCAATTTCAAACGAATTTAATAACTCAAAATAAAATTTAAAAAACAGATAAATGAACTAATGAATTCATACCAAACTGGGTCTGGAAAACTTGATGGCCCATGTTTCCTTCCATGTAATATGTGGACTAAAAAACGTACATTTTGAAAATAGGGATGATTTGTTTATCACCTTTGAATGGGATTTGACACATTGTAAAATCAAGAGTCTACCGGTAACAGTTTTTGGTATGATGGAAACGGAATTTGGTTGATTTTGGAAAAAATCATAGAGTTGTTTCATTTTCATCTTCTGTATATTGTTACTTCTACTGGAGATTGTTTTCACATATGAAAATGACTTAAACATGTATATAGCCCCTATTTCAGCATATAGACACAGACTTTATTACCTCATTAAAGTCACCAACTCTTGGGATATGATTCTTTCTTGTCTTGCCTAGAATATCACCAGTGTTGGATATCACCACTAGAAATAACACAAGGGAAAGAAAAGCAAGCTGAATATTAGTAATTAGAAAAGATTTATTGAATAACTGTGAAATGTTTCACAAAGACTGCAAAGGTTTCGTTTAAGTATATTGGGTGTATAAGCATCATAGGCCAGTATGCTCTGACTGGTTCAGCAGATGTGATGAGTCCATAGCACTGTCTGACTAATTTACCTGATGTGTTCCATAATATTTCACGGTGGTCAACATCTCGTTCCAATATTGATGAGATGATTACCATATTGTGCTGCTTTGCAAGCTGTTTTATCAATAAACAATGCAGAGTTTATTACCATGCATAACAGAAAGAAATTAAAAGAAAAAGGAAAAATGGAATAAATTATGAAATCTTAAATTTGTAAATAGAACTAAGAAAGAATAAAGAGAAAAATAACATTAAAGCCCTTGCCGGGAATCGAACCCCACGTCTTCGGTTTACTAGTCTGATGTGTTAACCACTACACCACAAGGACCAACCATGCTGGAAACGCAGCTGGACAATGTAATGTATGTGGCAACTGTAGGGGATCCCAGGGCCACATACATTACATTGTCCAGCTGTGTTTCCAGCGTGGTTGGTGCAACATCATATAGCATTATGTAACACAATGTATTCTTTGTTTAATTAGTTTCAGTTATTGACATTAGATCATATGATTGTTATTTGATATTTAGTTTATATAAGATATATTGCATCAGTTCATGTACCGCTCGAATGTTAAGAATCAAGCTCCAATAAACACAGAAGAAATACACTGAAACAATATCACAGTTGGTCCTTGTGGTGTAGTGGTTAACACATCGGACTAGTAAACCAAACACGTGGGGTTCGCCCGATTCCTGCCAAGGGCTTAATGTTATTTTTCTCTTTATTCTATCTTTATATATGTACACACCGAATGCATCCACTTTACATTCATTTTTAAATAGAACTAATATTTACCTCTTGACAGAACTTTGTAGTTGGCCCATCCTCTGCTGATTCTGCAAATTCTGTCCAGGGAAGCTTCTCTCGAGTGCAAAAAGCAAATGGCATGGCTACAGAAACAACATAGGATAGTTTAAACAAATAACATACATATATGGGGTACACAGCTAAAGAAATGCCTGTCTGGAAATGGAAGATTTATATAACATTTGAAATTCACAAGAAAATCCAGGACTTTAAGTAAATTTTCAAACAACTCACTCCAGCACTCCTGGAAACATATGACGTTAACTCCACAAAGTGCAGCTGTGTCTACTATATCTTTGATTCTTGCATGAAGGGCTTCTCGCTGTCAATATAGAAAATTGCATTGATAAAAAATTGTGTATTTCATTGTGAGTCTGTTACTGAGAAAGTAAGTAATATCTCCTAAGTAAGACCTTGTCAGCTTCACAACTAAAAACATTTGATACACAGACATCAAATTGATTAACACATGTTAATAAGGCTTGGGCCACCACACCTTCACATAAATTATTTAATTTGTATTCTAAAAAATTGTCTTGGTAGATATTAGGTACTTGGATTACCTGTTTAGCTATTGGAGCATTTGTTGGGGATACAATCTTGTTCTGCACAGCTCCAATACAGACAGTTTTTGGTTGGCGCATTTGTTCATGTGCTGCCTCTATCTTGTAGCCAGCAAGCTCAAAATCATGGCTCTGTGCAAACTTGACAGCTTCTTCTGGTAGGTTCAGAAGACTATCACATGAAACATTGATGTTAATGCTAGGACTCCTCCAATTAATTCTGTCTGCCTAACTTCCTTTCTCTGATAAACTGTATGAATACAAGAACATTACCTTTTATAATTAATGTATTTTATGTTAGTAGAAACAAATTAGAGGTCTATCATGAATTGTGTGTGTTTGTTTTTTATATTTTTTTTACAAAAAGCAAAAGACCATGTCTGCCATGTTATGTCCTAGGGGGGTCAGTTGGGACTCCAATGTATAAGTGGGCAGGGGTGCTTCTCAAAAATTTTGAAAATGACCTAAAGGTACCAAAAATTTACCCTTTTAGTGTGGCAACAAATTATTTTTACCCCTAAGAGGTACCAAAAAACAGTGCAAGTGTCATCTTATTTACTGGCAAACCCTAAAAGGTATGATAAGCAGCCCTGCCCTTTTGCATGGGTGTGGTCCCCCCTGGTGATATGTGAAAGAAGATCCTTGCAACATAACAGCTACAACATCACATGAAAACTAAGAATGGTTATACATTGATGGTAGAGTGGTTTTCATTAACCCGTGAAACACACTTTAGTGTATTATACTTTATTACACTTTTTTTCTTTTGTTTTTCATTGTGTCTATCTGACTATTACACTCTAATTAGTACACTTTGTTTCA
>WUAP02032453.1:0-19019 GCA_015163945.2 Stichodactyla helianthus | reverse complement strand
TGTTACTGTAGATGCTATGAAATTCAAGGAGAATTCATTGGAGGCCTCGGGAATTCCACATTGAATTTCACTCGAAATGACCGGTCCCTTGAATTTTCTCGCGAAATTCAACGAGGAATTCCCTCGTCCTCTCATGAATTCTCCTATAGAATTTATTGGTTAATGCTGACTTTGTTTTGTATGTCGTCCAGAATTTATAACAGTTCTCGAATAGGATATTAGATACTAAATATCGATGTCAGGAATTTTAGGATCAAATGATTTTTAAACACACACTGTGACCAGTAATTTTTAACAGGGCGCTGGTACAAATAGAACTGGGGGGGGGGAGGGGGCAAGTATTTTCGTGCAGAGAGAAAAAGGGGGGACAAAAAATTTTTATGCACGCTCTTTCTTGTATGAATATTGTGTGTGTGTGTATAAATTGTGTTTACTGTGAAGGGGGGGGGGGGGGGCAGTAATAGTTTAACATTACATTTGTCATTTGCACCAGCCTCCCCTGTAAATATGACTGGTCCCTAAACGTAGAATTAACAGGAATCATAAACAGTAATTCGTCAATAACGTGATAGATATACTGAAAACTAATTTCAAAAATACAGAACGTCAGGTAAGAATTAAGGGATTTAAAGTCCGGACCCTGGGAAAAGAAGGGAAAGCGGATATATGAAACAAAAGATACCAAAAGCGGAAAGGTAGTTTTGAATACACTGAACATGTGGATGGAAGACGGTGACTGGAAAAAGAAAAGGAGGAAGAGAACGTGTGCAGTAAGAAGAGGGAATTGATAAATTAATCTTTGAGAAATTTGACCGTTAGACTAATTCCAACATTAGATATCCAAAAGCAATACATATCTTTTTCAAGGATACCAGATCTAGAAGTACTGTGGCTTGAATAAACGTATTTCTACACGATGTACATAATTCAGAAATACGTTGCTTTACTAGACATGGGACCTGTTTTATTGATTGACGCTTGCAACAAGAGGGTTAGAGGGAGGGTTTTCTTTACCTCCCTCTTCCCTGGCAGAGACGCCTCTTATGACATCACAGATAACATTATTTTGCGTTTTTTATCGGACCAATCTATAGCTTGTGTATAGCTTCAACAAACCATTCCTAATCTCAATGACTCCTTGTCCAAGAAAGTAATTCATAAAAAAGCACTTTTGAAGAGCATTAAATTTCATGTAAATCAAATTTGTTTTTGATATAACTATTATAAATCGTCGCTATGAGGCTGGTCCTCAATAATAAAGATGTTTTATTTTACAGAATTCGAAGTCTGTAACTAAAAAAACATAAATGCTTCCTAAATCTGTAATAAAAACATGAAGTATAAATATTTGTTACCCGGCATTTTGAAGGTCGTAAATTATGCTAAATCTTATCAAAACTAACTTAGGACCATACTTCTAGACATGCACTGAAGCGTCGTATGGCGGCGCGAAGCATACACGGGTCAGATGGAGATTTCGGCCCCATCACCGCTATTTGTAATCAGGGAGGTAGCCTGAAGGCCGTAAGGAAGTGGCTAGTCGGCTTCTAGACCACGTAAGATTTACCCCTTGCTGTGATCAGTGTATCCTTTGTCCGATACAATTCTCCTTACCCCTTGATCTTCCACTCATTCCCCCCCCCAATCACCACCACCAATACTAACAATTGTGGTGAGTTATATATAGTGTGTGGTCGGAAGGAAGGATGGAGGGGGGGTCGAACCTAACAAAATAACTTCTTGCTTGACTAATTTTTAGGATCCCATTTTTATTTCTTGACTGCCTGCGCTAGAAAATAGCGCAATATTCCACATTACGTTTTACATCAAAACCACTCTTATTATAAAAGCAAACTTAACTTCATGAAAATATTATGCTTATTATGATCACTGTTGTTAGTGTATTTTTTTATTGCATTCTTTGTTTTATATTCTGATGCATTACGCATATAGCTACTTCATAAGAGGTAATCTGGTTTGAGACCTTAGTATATGTCTTTATCTGGACCGCCCATACTAAGATCTTAATCCAGATTATATTAACCTTGTCTTTTTACCTGCATGGAGTCTAAGTCTACAGATGAGTATTTACAGGGCAACCTTTTTTGAAATAGCTAGAACCAATTGCTGTTTACACACTACCCATATATGTTTTCAATGATACTAGAAACTCGCGGGCGTGTAAGGCTATCATATTCCTATGTTAGTTTTAGAAATACAAAAATATCGCTCTTTCCATGTATAGTGAGATATCAGTTCACGTGAGAACATATCATGGCACGACTGAGGAAGACCTTTTCTCCCTTGCACGACATCTCTCATCAAGGCACAACTACATTTCAGTTATAAAGGCCACTACTAGAGTTTAAGGGACTGGTCATAAAGTAAAAGAAATAAAAGTGAGGGGGTGGGCTGGTAAAAATAAAATTTATGAAGGTAGTTATTTAAGTTGCCCACCCCTTTTCTAAGCATTCATTTAACATGTTATCGGCTGCTGGCTTCCTTTCGGCTTTTACCAAGTTCTGTCCTACTTCCGCCTCCCGCGTGGCCCATCACTTCTCGCACCAACATGTTTGATCTCAATCTGTCCCTCGTTTCTGTAGCAAGCATTGATTTAACATGGCCCACCCCTTAAATACTGGCACAAAAACTGATAATCACCCTTGACTAGTGACTCTTCACCCCCCTTATTTACAACCTGAATGATTGAGACCCACCCCCTTTTTAATAAAGCCCCTCCCCCTACTTTATGACCAGTCCTTAGGTAGCCGTTTTGGCTGGATTTAATAATATCACTAATTAACAATTATTCCACGAAATCGAGTCGTACATGAGCTGATAGTGGACGAGGCGGGCAGCGGCAGCGCCGAGTCGGCTATTAGCCATGTAAGACGAGATTGAGTGGAATAATTATTTTATTATATCCACATCCACTGGATTGTGAGAAATATAGAATTCTAATTATTTTCAAGTTTAAAAAATAAAATAACGTCGGCGAAACGCTCCGCCATCTTGTTTACTTCTCTACTCACGGGATATGAGTTGATATCCTAGTAGTAGAGAAACCAATCAGAGCGCGCGATTGCTCATATCCAGTGGATGTGGATATAATAAGTTCAGATATCTAATGTTGTAGGGGCCTGGCCTCCTATTTACCAGGATTTTGCAAATTTGTTTGATCAGAATTAGTTTTCGACTAAATCCCTCAGTCAAGAGCGATCAGTTTTGTCGTTGATGTTGTGCTTCTAATGTATTCAATCAGAGGCAGCCATTTTACAAAAAGCCATTCATCCAGGATAGTTAGTAGGAGGAGAGAAAATCCGATCAGTTAACATCAAAGGAGAAAGAAAGAAAGAAAAAGGAAAGAAAGAGAAAGAAAAAAGAAAAGAAAAAAGAAAAGAAAAAAGAAAAGAAAAAAGAAACTCCGGAGTAAAGAAGGAAGGAAAATGAAAATGAAAATAAAAATAAAAATAAAAATAAAAATAATTACCGCAGTAGAATGAATACTAAGGAAAATAAAAAGTTTAAAAAATAGATAAACAACATTCCCTGTGTACAGTCAGTTGCAGTTGTTAACACAAGGCCTCATTCTACTTACTTAAGAACCAAACACCATCCAGTAAATAACATTAAACCCAATAAACGATAACGGGAACAAAAGTCGAGAGGCGTTGTCAATGATAGCGGGATTAAAGTGAAACAAGAAACTATTTTCGTAATTTGGATTCCTTGCTCCAGTGCCTGCATTGATAGTGTTGTTCTCTTCTCCAAATACTCGTGTCAGGACGTTGACTTTAGCCGCGCCTGCTTTGTTGTGGATGCGACATGGTACAGCGTCACCAAAATGAAACTCTGATTTTGCTTCCTGACGAAAGATAAAAATTTAGTATCATTATGGATATATTATCACTTAGTATATCTAATTAAAGAGGTATTATGTTTCACTGCGGCAAAAGTGGATGCTGGTTGTGTTATCCGGCATTGCATTTGTTTATGGTACAGATATCGTTACTTGACAGTTGTCAGAGTTGATTTTATGTCGGAAGAATCACGACCCTATAACACGGACATGGAACGGAAAAGCAAAACTCACGGAAGGCGCATGTGCCGTATCATGACCGTGATGGTGCTGTGACAATTATATTCATTGGATGCGCAATTAACTCGCGCGCTGGGATTGGCTTAATTGGATTTCGTCAATTCCGTGCAGTGGCAGTGACGAACAGATGACAGCGCTTCTGATTAAAAGCGAATACTGGAATATACCATAAGTTTATACGTTTTTACGATTTACATGAGGAATCTTCACTCGCGATCCAAACAGCACAATGGCGGAAGTTATACTATAAAAGATGAACCTACTTTATTTGACGGACGATTTATAGATCCTCTCATTATCTCCATTTTCTTCTTGGCTCGTTTTCTATTGGCGATGACAAAAGTTATACAAGTGTATTCGAGTATCGAGCCAAATACAAAGATCAGACAAAGCAACAGGTACCAATCAATGGCTTTGACGTAACTGACTTTAGGAAGATTTGCTCGCGCACTTGAAATTAATGTAGTCATCGTCAAGACTGTGGTGATTCCTAATGCCACTCTGGCTGGAGCTGTTTCCGGGTCAATCCAAAAGGATATCCAGCTGATGATGACGATGATCGTAGAGGGAATATAGGTGTCGATCAAAAAATATCCAATCCTACGCTTCATCCTGAAGACTGCAACAAGGGCTGAATGATTGCCTAGAATCATAAATACAAAACATGAGTACATCTTGGAGCGGTTTATACGTGTGGGTGGGAACGTGTAACAGGGTTAGAAATTAATTTTTGTAACGACCAGAAAAACTTATCTTGTGCATTGAGCAGCTACAAGCTAACTGAAGAGAAAAGAAAACTGTAGGAAAAGCCGCAGCTGCAGGAACTGTCTGTCACACGGACAGCGGTTATTTCGTCACCATTCTTTCTCGGAAAACAATATGGCGGGTGACCGCTTTTGAAAGGATTTGACATGCCAATTTTACTCAAATATTTTTTTTGAAAGCTTTATTTTACTTTGCATGTCATTATTTTAAAAAAAGGAACTAGCTAGATTTCTTTTCTTTTCACGGCACGGTTTGCCAATCACAATATTTAGTTACGGTAACGGTAAAATACCATAAGGCTACTTGAAATAATTATTGGATCTAGATTTCCTTGATGTAACTCACCTATATTATACATGTTGGTCTTGACTGACTTAGACACATCCACCACCTCGAACTGAGGTAACTCTAGATCATTGTGCAGAACAATGGCCGACGTGTTGTCGTCGCGATTGTTCCATTCATATATCACGTCTGTTGTTTGGTATCCATCTAACGATCGGTTAAATTTTAAAACATTATTTTGATAGAAAAGCTATGATACTGTTCTAACGAAATAGTTCTTAAATGAATTAAGTCATTTACTCACAGCTTTCTAAAGAGAGTGTGCACTCTTGAGTATCATGTGGGAAATCCCTGAGATCCATTTGACAAGACGTTGTTATTGTAAGCCTGAGGTAGGATCAAGCAGAATTAGAGCAATTTCGTACATAGAGTACTCAAAAGGTTTCCGTGGTCACTATTAGAAAGATGGCGTACTTTAAATGGGGGGGGGGGGAGCATTTGGAATGCCACTCTTCTTTGAAATGCAACATATTAGTGTAGCTAGTGTCAGCATATACTAAAATGTATGTTTGCTTAGTTGTTAGTGAGTAAACAAGATAGAGGAAAGATAAAACAGGTGTGCGAGCTCATTGGTGTCTAACCTAGCATGCGATATAATGCACTAACCAATCTAGTCGTTCCTACCTCATACCGTAGAATAAGTTACCATTGGGCCGCACTTGTAATAAATAATTATCTGTGGTAACATCGTGAAAGTACGCCTTTTTGGTTCCAATAAAATACGTGCTTGGAACCCAGATCTGTTTATTGATATCACTACTGAGGGTAAGGACAGAATCAGGCGTAGATTCGCTGTCATGTCGCAGTCGTTCGTCGTTCCAGTATTGACGAAGATAAATATCAATTGTAAAGTCCTGTCACATAAAAGAAAATCTGTTTATTCAGCCGATTACATTGTAACCCAGCACCTGAGAAACTGGTTCAGCATAATGAGTACATTGAGTATATTTTCAGTAAACACAACCGTTCCCGCCAAGCAGGCTCATAAGAGCAAGGCCCAACAATGCCAATGGTAACGATGGTGGAGATGAACAGGATGATGGTAATGGATAGTAATAGTGACGAAGTGGATGGTGATGACTATGATGGTGGTTGTGAGACTAAAATCTTTATAACATACTTGAGTAAACTAACCATATCGACTTCTTTAATAGCCCATATGTTTGAGACATACATGTCGACCTTAACGATAACTGGAACACCTAGGTATAAAGAAAGCATTCATGTCCGCATATCAACGATGAGATCAGTAGAAAGAGGGTAACTGGGTGATAATAGAACTGATGAAATCTATCAAGTCCATCCTCTCAGGGGTAGGGTGAGATGAGCATTTGCATAGGGCAAAAGTGGGAATATTGCAATTTCTTATTAGACAATGAATTTTTAAGTCTGTATCAAGTTCGATCAAATAAACACGAACAAATTTGTCGATTCTCCAGATATGAGTTCGGAAATGAAATATTCCAGTTGAAATCCTTTTTTTAGGAGTGATGGCGCTTTTTGATAGATATGACAATCAGTAATGACGATTTCGGCGAACATTCGAGCAACATTATCAGCCTTATGGACATAGACGATTTGATCGACGATAATTCCAGATTTTATCGCTAAAGATTAGCTTCACAAATTTTCGATTATTTACGTTTAATTTTCGGCTAGCAAGTTTTGTCTTTTGGGATTGTAATAACGGGATCGCAGGGGGTTTAGATCAGCCACATTTGCATATGTTTTAAGATGACATGATGAGAGGCAATTACAATCAAAGAAACACAGTCAGTGGAATCAGAAAGAGTACTTATAATTAAAAGCGAGCTCACTCAACCAGTTTCTGACAGTTTTTTTATTTTTTCCTCTTTCCCCCAGAAAATCAATTTCACAAACAAACCGCAATTACTTGGAGGTCTGTTTGTCCTCTAAGGAACCAAAAATTCTAGAGATCGAAACAAAAATGATACTAAAATGTGGGCGTAAGTTGAAATTAGGATTCGTTTGACATGGCAAAAAAGACTAAGACCTCCTTTAGGATTTTAAAACAAACACAACAATATTTCGTAATTATTGATCCGGATCAGCTCATAACTGTTTGAGGCCAGAATCTGACAGCAATGTGCTGCCATGAGCCCCTCGGCATTACTAGGTTCCTGGTGATCAAGTCCGTGGTTTCTAACTGTCTGGCAGTAGAATGGGGGGATGGTCCTGACGTCATTATTAAAGCACTTCCCTGATTCCTTCCCCACCCCACCCCCCTCCCCCGCATATGCTGGCTCATGACGCTCTAATGAAGATTATTGAATCCATACCTTTTTCTCCTGGTCTTATCCTCCTATCATATCCTTCTTCCAAAAGTTTTTTCAATAATCTTGAATAATTCAGATAATGACTAGCGGTTGCAGGTTGTGATGCACTAGATTTATGGACAAGAAATTAGAACATTAACATTTGCTTTTCAAAAGCTTATCGGTATTAATACAAGGATGAGACGAAGCCGTGTGAGAAGAGTATCAAAGATAGACAAATGGTACCGATTGACTTGTGCATATTAAAGCCCTCCCTTATGTACATACACATAAAGCCGAATTAATCTTCTTTATGACATTGAAATCACGAACAACAAATTTCGATCATGTACGACAGGTTAGCCGCAATAAACTCTGAAAAATTAAAATCAAATTTGTACAAAAGTCTCACGAAAAGGAAGCACCAGGAACAAAAAATAGCCGGCTTAACAAGAAGATTCATTACTTTATAATCAAACCACGAGTTAATTATAGGCAAAGACGATTAAACTGATGTAACTTAGAGTAAGAAACATCAAGTTTCGGCATATAAAGATTTCGCTTTGTTCTCAGCCAGAGCTAAGGCAAATACACTTTCTTTTTGCTGTAGTGAGGGCCGAGAAACCGCCGGCCGAAACCTCTGACGGCGTCGCGATAGACTATCGATATATACTGAGTTTGTTAGCCAATCCGTCCTTTGTTTTACAAAGACGATGAAAACAAAACTATCGTGTTTAAACTATAGACACATTCAGTGAAATTCCAATCGATTCTAAGCTAAAAACGAGCACCAGAATTGTTCGACATTCGAGTTTAGTTGACCACGTCGGTTATAACATATTTTCGCAATATACAAATCAAAGACGATGTCATTAATGATTGATGAGTAGTCCATAGCATGCTGTTTTCCAGGAGTGTATTGGGGAGAGTATTATGAGAATCATGAAAAGGATCTATACCCCACATAGATACCTAATACATTTGATTGAAATTGCGCAAATTTTAATCAAAGTTATTGTGTTTCGGTCACGAAAAACAGACCAAGAAACACTGCAGATTGCAGTTATCGGTGCAAGACTCTAAACCGCTAAAGCCAAAACTCTTTAAACACTAGGAAAACTCTTAAAATCAACTCACAGCAGTGAGGCATTTGTTGACTTTTCATTACATGATTCTCTACTGGAAAGCTTTGGTGAATGAATGGGAAATTGTCTGATCCCTGCAAGCTATTGAAAATCTTAATTTGTTCAAAAGCTAATGCACCTTGTATTTGAACTGAAATTTTCAAGTGTGTTTGAAAAGCAATTCCAAGACTGTGATCCGAGTTTACCTACAGTTTTTGTGTCACAGGAAAAGGTCTAATGAGCCGGGTTGCATGTATTGTAGGTCTGTGAAAATGCTCCTTGTGTATACTTGTTCTCTTTCTTGAGGTGAGGTAAATAGAGGTAATATTTTCATTAAGTGCTAGGCGTTATTGAAAACACTTTTCGCTGAGCAAGTATGGCCCCTAGTTTTTGAGCAGCCATTTTGGCGGGATGACACTGAAGGGTCGGATCTTAGTTGGTGAGCATGGTTTAGTTTTAAGCTGGCTTCACTGGTATATAATCGAAATAAACGAAAGACAGGAATACGTGCTGAGCATAAATCCTTACTTGGTAAGTGTGGCATAAGAGTAGTGAGCAGACAAGGCAACCGTAAGGAGTACCATGGCTTGAATTCCTTCATGACACCAATGCATCCTTAAACTTTGGTTTTGCTCCTACGGTTAAGGAAAAGCAAAGCGTTCGTTACATCTTTACCAGCACTAGGTATTAGGAAGAATATCACGATGTAAAAGGTCATAGCTGGGCTTTTTAATTATTCAAGATACCTGGAGTTCTGCTTACAAACATTAGCCTGTGCGACAGCGGACCAAAATAAGCCAACCGCCTCTCTTTTCTTCGAAAAATAAAACATTATTTGCATAAGGTTTTTAGATGTCATTTCTAAAATGAGTGTTTCCGAGCAAAATTGTTATGAAAAATATGCAAATAGGATTTGAAGATGGTTGACTTGCGTAGGAATACACCGCCAAAACAAGATAAACGTGAAGTTTGAAGACCGAGGCAAGACAAAGATGCCTAAAATCTGACGTGTGGTAGTTTTGCAACTGCATTCCGCAACACTAAAATAGCTTTTATACTAATGCATATCCATGAGTTCTTGAGCAATCAAAAGAATCCAAGTAAGTAAATAAAGCGTATTTATAATAACACACACTAAAGCCGTAGTAAAACGTTGCAGCACCAGCCACTGGTAGCCAACAACGTATAAAGTAAAAGTTACTCACGTGACATATTTCATGAACGGTCGCTTCGATCCAGTATGACGTTTAAATTGTCTTCAGTGTTTTGTATGTATAGAAATACTTGACAGGTAAAGAAAAAAATGGAAAAAAATGGAAGTCTAATAGAATGATAAGCTAAATATTGATGAGAAAGTGTGTTTAAATATTTATGATGGTAACTCTGATATTTCGGGCCGTACTTGGCTCCAAGAGACCGACGCCGACTGCCAGTAGAAATAGTCCAAGACATCCTAATGACTTTTCTTCTGGGTTTATATTTCTTTACTCTAATTACAAATGCTAAGGAGGGCTATTTCGAAAAAAATATGTTACAATGTGGCTATTTTGTTAATGGAAAACAATCAAACAGTGTACAAGCCACAGTCCAATCACAGTGCTTTTATGGCTTTTCATTAATATTTGGCGAGACAATAACATTAATTCAGGAACGCAATTTATACAAAATATAATGATGGATTTGGAAACTGTTTTAATCTATGGAAGGAAGAACACCTAAAAATAATCTTAATCTTTTATCTGTTTGAACTAGACATCGCATTTGATAATTAGCATTATTCAGGACCAAAACACCCTCCATCCTCACTATATAAGGTTCTTCAATAATAATCGGGAATTCTGCGCTTGCGAGTCATGACATGAATGGATATCAAATATGAATATATTGTTTATTAGGTCTTAAATGTCATTTTCAAAATTATAACGATTGCTATGGACTAAATGTTTATTGGATCAAATCCTATGACATCTATTTGCGTCTTCACTTGCTTGGGCGAGGAAGGGAGGGGGGGGGTAAAGAGGTAAACTTTGTATTGATTCTCCTATTATTCACCTAGTCCCAGTAAAACCTTAGCCACACCCCTAGTTCACGGTTTTTTCGTTTTTCATGATTCGTTGAACAGAGAATGTTTGCGCTTTTATATTCTTATTATTTAAAAGCAATAAGGATATTTGCTTACTACTTGACCCTATGGACCCATTATTCCTGATAATCAATTTGCAAATAAATTGGAATAGGACTTCCCCCCCAAAAAATAGACTGCGTCCTAAGGGACGCAGAAATATCTTTCATATGTCTATATATTTTTTATTTAAAACTAATCATGTACAGTAAAAATCCAGTCTCCGACAGTACAATGTTCGCCATCTTGTTCTTGTCCGCTATCTTGGACAAAACGAGTGGGACGTAAATTCTACTTCGAGTCTAAGTCATGGAAGTGAAAGTGAGATTTTGGAATCCGAATTGACAGATATAAGCCCTGGGACTCACTTTTTTAGCTGGGGACTCCTAAAATACTGGGTTGGGAGTCCAGTGGATCCCAAAATGAATCTCAGGTATTAACCCTGAGTTCAGCCTTCAGATATCACCAAAGTCTGACAACAAATGTGTTCTATCTTTTAGTAATAGAAGTCTTTATACTGAAATACTAGAGGACAATGAGTACAAAGATGCATGGTTTATAAAATGCTTACCTGTTCTATACATTGAGCTCGAGGCAACAAATGGCAACGCCTGGCTGTAGTTAGTCAGCTACGTCAGTAATCGGAAGAGCAAGTGCCTAACTATGTTTATAGTAAAAGTAGATTAAACCTCGTCAATTCCTTCTCTGATCAGTTTCTGACCACAACAAGAACAACGCATTGCCCCAGGCTGATTTTCGGAATTTAGCTAGTGCAAGGTACAGGTGTTTTCAATAAGTAACCAATGAGCCAACGAAACTAATAGCAAACAATAATAATCGCCGCTTGATAAAATGCTCTAGTTGTTCGGATTATTCGTTTGAGTTCATCTAATAACATTATAAAATGGCATACGATTGATGAGCTTTTAAGCTAGAGTAATGACTTTGAAGACTTTTATTACTTGCGCAGAAAAAACTAAATGAGTTTTCCTTTTTGTCGTCGATATTTTTATAATTTATTATTGATGAATAATTTCTTTCACATACTGGCTTTTCAATGATCGATAACTAAATAGACAGTATCGATAACAAACGGCCTAGTTTGTAGAAGCCTGCTAAAACGACGAGATAAAGCGAGAACTAGTAATTGGATATTCCAATCGGCACCTTGTCTAGTCAGATAGCTGCAAAGTAATTTCACTAAAGAAACAAATGACAAACTAATGGTTATGAAGCTTAAACATAACACATTTTAATCCAAGGCTTATGATAAGCAATTCCTCTGGATAGTGGTGACGTCATGTTGACATCACCCCAAAGCCTTATAAAAGCTGATCGTTAAGGATAAAATGATTCAAAGGTAATATTTAATATTGTCATAAATAATTGATCTCTTGACGTTTATTAGCAAGATAATCGAGTAAAAATTCTTCATAAAGCCAGATGAATTGGTGGTATTACTTTTTTCAAGTGTGTAGCTGATGTATGCAGAGCTATTGCAAAAAGGTTGCTGAAGGTTTTGTTGCATGTTGCATACCAAGACCGAAATGTATTGTAGATCATATATAAATGATGTCAGCACAGAAGAAAACTTATGCCGGCTCCATATTGCGAACAGCTGCGCTGAAACGTTATTTGGTTCACATCGCCAATAGTGCATTTCGACCTTAGTATGCAACATGCAAAGTGCACCAAACCTTCAGCAACCTTTTTTGAAATAGCTGTATACGTACAATACGTGTGTCGCCGGACAGGAACTTATAACTTCTTTATAGAAAGTAAATTAAGGCAACCATCGCAAATGTCAAAACACTTTATCTCAATGATTTAAAAGTCAAGGTTGAAAGTTTGGTCAATATTCTCTTCACACATTCTCTTCCAATAAAACCTTGAGTAATCAATTTTAAATTCTAATGCTAAACGCCGATTTTTTATTGCGTTTTTTGCAACGATTTTTGTATGGCTAATTTTCCTTTAATTCTTTTATGTTCAACAGATGGAGTTTTAAACTTTTGGAATTTAGTCAATCCGTTTTTTCTCATAAAGTGAAAGTAAACTCAGTCACTAGGCCTTCTTTATCGCACCATCTATGGTATGATTTCTATCGCAACAAAGTGTGATTGCACAGGGGGAGGGGTGAAGTACATTTGCGCACTTTTAGCGATATGATTGAGTGAGGAACTGAGCAGATTTGCCTCAACGACAATATGAGGCTGATAAGACGACACAAACGGAAAAAAAAGAAAAGAAAAGAAAAGAAAAGAAAAGCTGGTTTACACTTTAAAGTAGCCCTTAACAAAGTGAACCTTCTTGGCTGTCGCCATGGCATCTTTCACGATAATGTATGCAAACAGCTTCTTTGCCTGAAATGATGACAAAATAAAAGTGTATTAACAGCGGTCCTCTGTAAAAATCGACCAGAGGGGCGCAAAAGGAAAAAAAATCGACATTTCTCAAAATTATTCAATAAAATTTTTGATGAGTCAATCATCTTAAAAATAATTTTAGTTCGAAATAAAATTTTTTAGAGCCCGCACTTAGAGGACCGAAACCGCCTCTCACTGAAAGGCTCGCCTATCAATGCCTTTTGGTCGTAGAATGGAATGAAATAGGCTTTTAAAAAACAAGATACTACTTAACATTCTGAATGGTAATTCTTAGATAATAAACAAAATGTAAATATTTTTGAGACTTTTACTTTTCAATGTTTTTTGAGCATTTTTTATTTCTCAAAAATAGTGAAAGTTAGCTCGAAAAATCGGCTATTGCTACATGGCCTAGCAAGTTGAAAAACAGTAATACATTGAAAGAACAATGTATCTACTACAATTATCTGTAAAAATATTTTTGGGCTAGTAAAGAATCCAAAATCCAAACGTACAGTCTGGTCTTGCTAATTAGACAACAAGGAATGTGGGGTGCAAAATTTAAAACAATATTTCGGCAAACAGTTTTGGTACAAAGCATCAAAACTAGAACCATTTGAAAGATGGTACCTTGAACTACTTTGGTCCTTCCGGTGCAGAATCACAGGATAGAGTTCTAGCCCGAAAGGCATCAGGGGAGAATAAAGCCGGCGGCCAGACCATTTCAGGGCTATCCACCATTATTTCAAAGAGAAAATAATCTAGTCTATCTGGTCAATTGTTTTAACCGGTATTGTGATGCTAATTGCTGGTCTAGGTAGTGTACTGGCAAAAATGAAACTTGAGTCAAGTCTGTTGGGCAGGGTTAGTGAATGGATGGGTGACTTATAATTTTTTTCTCTCTTTACATTTTTTTAACTCGGATTTTATCATCTCCAGTTTATATATTCCATTGTTTTTGTGTATTTGTGCCTTTCATAATTTTTTTCTTTTGCCATTCCGTTATTAGCTCACGCTTATACAAGATCAACAGAACAATATGACGACAAAAAGACGGAATTAATGAAATCAATACTAACAACAACAACTTACTAGGCTATGGAGACCGAGATCCCAGCATGACTGATAAAGATCATTCCATTTTTGGATCGTTTCTCTACAATGTAAGAATTTATTATAAGAAATTGCCTGAACTGTTGAAATAGTCATTATACTTGTGGTTGTTCGCAAAGGTAATAATGTTATTTAGAGCCATATGCTGTGAAGTAATTGGCGTGGCGGTATCAACATGCGCTGCTACTAATCAAGTATTTTACGAGCCTGAATGAAATTTAGGCAAAGCTAAAAACCCATTCATGGCCGCTCAGCGGTATTTCTCCGTCATGGTAGGGCACGCAGGGATCCTCACTTGTTACGGCAGGGCGTACTGGTAGAACTTGCCATGTGGCTTGGCTTGGTTATCTGTTACCCACTCCCTCTATTTGGTTGAGGGTCCTGAAGGGGGGAGTCCTAATCCCATTTCCCAGCCCAAAATTTTGCAAAATCCCAGTCCTTTTTATGAAAAATCTTAGTCCAAGTTATAGTTAGAGAGTTAGAAAAATCCCAATCCCAGTAATGGCTAAATCCCAGTCCCAGTGCATCAAATCCCATTTTCCCAGCCCAAAAAAGGCCAATTCCAGCTCCCATTTTACCCCTTCAGGACCCTCTTGGTTGGTCTACCTTACTGGTAAGTTCATTGCAGCTGCCTTGGGTTCCCTGTGGTCTGTGGTGCGAGGCCACTGAGTTTTTCACCTTTTTTCAGGGTTCTCTTTTGATTTTCTACGGCCCCTTTGGACTTACATGCCCTTTTCAATTTTCATTCAATCTTTATTAAAACAAATCCTGTTAAATGAGTGGGACTCAGCCTTCGTTAATATAAGTTTTTAAATTCAATGATCGCCGTTGCCAGTAACATTCATTGTCCACTGTTTATCAGTGTGATGGGTATCGGGTGTAGTGAGCTGTGGTACGGTTGGTTGGGAGTGGTCTGGCGCGACCAAAACTCATCGCGTTACCTAAACCCAAACTTATATTGCAATGAGTTTTAAGTACGTTATAAACACTGAAACACTCAAAGCAAGAAACAGCTCAAAAACCAAACTCAATTCGCTCAAGTGTATTCGTCAGTTAGTTGCTCACGCTTTGATTAAAATATTGCGCACTTCATGAGTTAAGCTTCCCACACTATCTGATATTTTAAAACTCTTGTACCACTGCTTCATGACGCCAATCAAGCGAATTTGGAATCTATGCTGTACCTTGAATTATCGCTCATTCCTGGTTTATGAATTGCAGAGTAATTAATGTGATAACCCTCATCGATCGCGGCCCTCTGAAAGAGTGAAAAAGAGGCTCGTTACGATTATTATAAAACATAATTTGCTGATGGTGTGATGATGTGAGGGATGATGGTAATTGATGATGATGGTGGCGATAACGATGGTTATGATGAGGATGAGTGCTGATGATATTAATAATGATGTATGTGGATGATGATAAGTGACAGATCAAGATAGTGATGTGCTATGATTATGAAGAGTTATGACGATTATTGATGATGATGATGATGTGGGGTATTATTAATGAGTATAATGATGGTTATTATGAAGTGATATTAAATGTAACCTAAAACTTTTTACGTTGTGTGTCGCTCTAATGCGCTCAAGGATCAGACGTGCGCAGTTACACCATAAACATCACAAGTTAAGACTTTTAGTCACGTGGCAAATTGCATTAATCTCAGTCAATAGACCAAATCCACTTGGGCGTAATATTTTCCCATTTCAGACCACGTGTCATCCTCTTGGGAATAAGATTCTTGTTTGAGGCTCATCCATATTAATGTTCTTCTAAAGAGCTACCAAGAAACAAACAAACAGTACCCAAGGGAATGACACGTGGTTTGAAATGGGAAAACAAATACGTCCAAGTTATTTGGTCCATTCCGGTCATCTGCTGAGACGCAATTAAATATAGAGTAATGTCTCACAAGATTTGGCGAGGAAAAAAACTTGTTTTTCTCTTATGTAAAGAGTATACGGAGACCTGTAATATATATAGATTATAGAGAGAGAAAGAAAATTCAAAATCTTCACGGCTATTTATAGAAAACGCTTTAAAACATTTGTTGTTCAATTTCATGGATGCATGTCATGACTCGGATAAAGGTTAAGAGTTCCGCTTTAGATAGATTGTAAAAAAATGAAACCGAAATAAAAACACCGTCGGCAGATGCATACTTTTATTATATTACGTGTAAGAGTGATGTCATCTTGAGTCTTCATTAATATGGAAATAACCTGAGAAAGACAAAAACGAAATGTTATCATCATAATCTTCATTATAATCAATTTATGAGAAGATTTATGTAGATCTAAGAGGAACAAGATGGAATATGGTTCATATATTAAATCCTCACGTCCTCATGGTTAAACATAAATTCATATTGTCAGAATTAACTTTTTAACTTTTCAATAAAAAAGTTAAAATGAAAAATCAAGTTTTTGCGAGAATCACAAAAAAGTAGTGGAGAGAATGAACTGTCGGACTTAAAAATAAATTACCTAAATATGTGATTCCATTATAACCACTATCCAATATGAGGGTGCCATTTAATAGTGAGGCGTATATTTCAAGTAGATTAAATCAAATGATGTCAGATGATATCTTGTAGTAACGATAAACCTTCAACGAAAAATCTTATTCCCAAGACACTTTGAGGGGACGGGCGGATCCAGGAGTAGTGCTGGGGGTACGCAACCTGATGAGCTACTTATGGATTTAATATTTTTTACTTTTGGTGCTCGAGGTCCGATCATGGTGCACCCCCCTTACACACACAAATTCTGACTCCCCCTCCACAAATCCTGTAAAGTGGGAAACGGTAAGGCGAAATCCGTACCATACCATACCTCTTCAATGGTAAATAGTGAATCAAACGGCTTTTCCCTGTGACTTAACTTGGTAGCCAGTAACTTTGATGGGACCAGGCAAAAAATATCTAAGAGATCTATGAAAATCATAAATATATAAGACAAGAAAACAGTTCAATCGCAAAGAGGTAGTATTTGTTCTTCTTGTTCTCATCATGGTTCATATGGGCGCCTCCAGGATTTGCCATTTGGAGGGTGGGAGAGGGAAGGGGTGGGGAGAGGCTGATTCACTCCCTAATAATCCGCCAAGCAAATCATTCCTAGCCATCTCTCTTTTCCCTTTTAGCTTCTCCAAAAAACACATGTAATACTGAATTGAAGAGGGGAGAGGTAACAGAAGGATACGCTTGTATGGTGAATTGAATTCTGTAACTGATTATTTAAGAAAGATTTGTTATAAGGAAAGCGCAAGCAATAGGCCTTTCCCAAGATAAGCTTTTTTTTTTACTCAGACGAAGTGCGAAAGCTCGTCAGTAAAGTTAAGTATATTTCTCTTTTTTCACGGTGTTACAGATTTCGAACGCGTCTGTAATTTTTTTTTAAGAGGTGAAGGTGAAGTTTAAATGGTCCTACTATAATATCGTGTTTAATTTTTCCTCATGCATGTTAAGTAAATCATCACGTAAACTTACTGCCTTTATTTATAAGCAGCTTGATATGTTAAATGCGTTGACTGCATTACCGATTAAGTACAGACTATGACGTACACTTAACCAAGGGAAACAAATGTGATGTGATGTGGCGAAACTAAACGTAACCTTGCTGCATCATTGGTATTTAGAGATGACAAGATTCCTTTCGGCCATCGTGGTTTAGAACGTAAGAAGAAGAAGAAGAAGAAGAAGAAAAGAAAAAAGAAAACAAACGCAAAAGACGTGGCGTCGTTTTATAATAAATAGGATAAAACGATTCCGTTAAAGCAGCTTCTTGATGACTGTTCTCACTTCAATCGCAACGGAGGCATTTTAAACCATCAGACGAGTAAAAACGACTGGCCTTTCCGCTTGGTACAGACCGGCATATTGTACTATCAGAAATCTATTTGTGATGTGTGTTTTATATTCGGAAGTCTTATCTAGACTTAATGTAATTATTTGTATTTTGCCCCAGAGGCATTTTCAAGGGGTTTATTGTTGGACCAACTGATTGTTCAGTGTTTGCGTGGTCATAAACATTATATCATATTTTGTCCAGGGAACGTGTTGGTCTGGACTGGCGCTGGCATGGCTATGGCCTACTGGAAGGTACTAGACTAAACAATGCGTCTATCATTAATAATTTGATTAAACGTCGGTCATCTAAACTGTGTCCCGTCAAAAGAAATTGATTACGAATATTACGTTTATAGCGAATTTGCTTCATTGACCCCAGACACAATGGCTTCAATTCGAGACTGAACTTGATTTTATTATACATTTACTGCAACCTATCAAGTCCAACCTCGATTTGGAACCATTGTTTCGTGGTCACTGAAGCGAATTCGGGAAAGGTCTATTGAATTTCTCTTCGAAAAATGCAACCATTGTTATCTAAAGTCTAATGGTAAGTGCATATGATAACCAAAGACACATCATTTAGTGGCAGGATATTGGGCACACCTAGAAAGATATTGGTCAGTTTAGAAAAAACACACAGGTCTTGTAAATGTATGGATAAATCCCTCTCCCTATATAAATCTATACATATAATAGCAAACAAATGTTTAAAAGGGGTCAAGTTTAAAGTGCCTATAACACATCTGACAATATTCTCAGTGTGGTTTTTACATGAGGTGAGCTGTTCAATGACACAAAAAAATTATATAGTTTGACTGATGCGTCTTGAAGTTATAAAGGTTTTTCCATTCCATATGATAATGACTGTGACGTCAAAAGAGTCATCATTTAATATACGAAACTTAACTGATACGGATAAATTGAATTTTGAAAGTATCTCTGTTTTACCCATGGCT
>WUAP02032342.1:0-19024 GCA_015163945.2 Stichodactyla helianthus | reverse complement strand
GAGCATTTAGCACGGAGCCTCACACTGAAACCTTTGTACGTGACAAGCCAAGCACATCTCGCAAGTGGGCTATTATTAGTGAATGGACGTGACCGCTTGTTTCCTGTTTTACCAGGAAATCATACTCTAGATACGACCGGTGCCTTCATGTTTAGAAAGCCTTCCTGGAAAAGGTTCCTTGGAGATATCTGGCAGGCACTAGCTAGTACAGTGTGTGGACGTTTTCCACATCCATACACTGAACTAGCACTAGCTAGTGCCTGCCAGATATCTCCAGGAACCTGTCGGATATCTTGGCAATTACCATGGCAAGCCGAACCACTGAACATAAAACAAGACCGTCCATGCTTTTCATTGTCACTGGATGATTGCTTCCAAAGATCCAAAAGACCTTCAAATTAAACCAACATCCACAACCAGGATGGGAACGAGTAAGGAATGGTAGAAAAACCTGGTTAATGAGTTTCGCCGGATGCCTAAGTGCTATTATAACATGCAATGCACTTACAAAAAACACTGAACTGGGGGCCTGTATGTCAGTGGTGCGCGCGCGGTGCTGTTTTGACTCCAATGTAAGTGACTACAGACATACAAGGCATTGATACGCCCGCCACTTCATTTGAAAACAAGAGGCTACTAGTACTATCGCATATAGAGTGTGGCTATTAGATTGTGTAGACGGAAGAAATGCCGGTGTGATATGTAACACCATGTCATGGCAGCACGCAGTTTTACCACCGGACTAAGGTGGGAATGGACAGGCACACGTACCAATGATGTACTTGTGAAATAAAAGCTCTTGTTTAGTGAAAATATATGAAAAGGACTAGCTGATGGGACAAACCGCCTAGTGAAAAGGCACGGAAGATGACGAAACGTTACCATAGGATGGGGGTTTACTCAGCGAAGAAGTCAAACCAGTAAAGACAATGTAAAGCAACACAATTGTGGGAACTTAGCTTCCATTTTTTTTAATGCTCTTTTTTATTATTATTATTTTACAACAAAGATTAAGTTTTAGCTTCCATTATAACCTGGCTTAGTATCTTGAGTGTTTCTAGGTAGTAACTTGCTTAAAAACTTTTCCTAGAGCATTCTGTTTTTAATTCTTATTTAGGCTAACGTTGACGGTAAGTCAACAAAAAGCGAAGACGCTCCTTGACAAGGAAGACAATCAGCCAGGAATAGACAGCGTTAAATCAGTCAGCATTCATGTTTCAGGATAGACATCCCATCCCCAACCGAGGGAAAAAAAAAGACTTTTACGAATCATTGAAAGAATGAATTAATAATGGCTTCTTGCCAGCGTGAAATGTTTTGAGGGAAGCGGTTTGATCAACGGTAGGAAATGTCCCCCATATCGCATTTACCCTAACAACAGATGAAACAAAAGAAGCTGTCGATGGAGGACTTTTTGACCTTCGCGGTGAAGCATTGGTAAAGGATATGTACTTGGACTGACGTGGAACTTTGTTGGAATGTACATTCTTAAGTATTTTAACCATGTGGAAAACAAGAAGATTTCCTTCCAAAAATAGACGATTAAACACAAATTTAACTTTAATTTCTTTTTTGAATATCTGTGTTGCTAACGGTTCAATATGATCTACCCTCATTTTCTCTCTTAAAGTCGTATACGTGTATTTGATTGGTTAGAAATTGTTTTTAGAAGCGTATTATTGGTAATATCAATTCACAGACGTCGAAGGTTACCAACAATGGTCGACGTAACTAGATCTAAAACATTAGTACCTTAATTTCGTTGATGCTAGAGCTCACTTCTACCTCCGCTTATCATGCAGTGTATTTGTGGGATTTAACTGCGCGACTTGAGCTGTCACATCCATCACAGCTTGCTGCGAGACCGTTCACTAACATTTGATTCCGGCACTGAAGTGAATGAAGGTCTCAACTGTCTGGCGCTTTCAGTTTTTGACTTTTCGTTTTTCTTTGGCATATGGATATCCTATCATAAATAGTTTTCGAATACTGCGACGAAAACAGACGGGTCATGTGACCTGTTCTCTCAGTTCTCAACTTCCCTCAAGAGTATCGAAGCTTTTAAAATTCCCAAATAGAAAAACTTTCTCAGAGTAATATTAGGGGCAAATTTTATTAGTTCATATTGGCACACGATGAAAGAGTTTAACCTTTTTTTTCATTGATTGGAACCTTTGAAGATAGAGGCCAAGGATATATTGATTCAGATGACACACACAATCCATAATGAACTTGCTTTTTTAATGGAAAATACTTCCCGGCCCAATTTGTCCATTATTACTTATATAATATTCTAAAGATAAACTTGACCTCAAAATTAAATTGGCAAGTGAATTAAAACTCAGGAAGTATAAAAAAGAAAACGAATAAAAAACTCTAAAAGCTTGCAATATACGAAATTGATTGAAATGTTATTGCAGCCAAGCAGACTGGAGACTCGTGGTTCCTAGGTTTCATAACAGATCAATAATACAATCAATGGTAGACTGAAATACTTTGTTGCTTTGTATTATTAGTATCCCGGATACCGGATGTATTTAACTTCTTTAACCACGCTAAACGGAATTTCTCCCAATCGATTCTTTGTCTGTGAGAATGTTATTGATTTAAACCACAATAGCCTTACACGAGAAAAAGTTTAATGTGGTGATGATAGTTCTGCTCACTGGGAGACACGGCCTTTGAACCGCCATACTGTTCATCCTAGCTTCAAGGTGTGGCTCCATAGATATGTTTTGACAACATTAATCTATAAGTATTAGTATTTCTTTGCTTTAAAACACACTGTATGGTAAATTACTTCTCAAAAATGTTGTGGGTTGGGGCTTTTTACTTTCATGCTCGTTTCTCATTTGCATCGTCCTTTTTCAACGATCTGTCTTTTCTAAATGACGAAGCTCAGACGATTAGCCTTCAGGAGGTAAACTAATACGACAGAAAGGGGCAAGAAGGGTTGAATTAGAAAGACTTTTCACACGAAGCCAGGACGCACACGGAGATAGATAGTATTGCCCGCCATTTCGATGATTACAAACCGTAGAAAACAAGTTTTGCTCAAAGCGCGCGAAGAACGGCGAGTGCGGGGTTTTCCCCAAGACAATAGAGACAGGAAAAAATCTATCTTGATACCCACCAACGCAGCAGAATCCATGAGACGAATCGCCAAAGATCGTTTTCACGGTCCTTAAATCAGAACCTAAGAGATTAACCTGTTGCAGTGTTATGACTTTCCAGCATTAGAGCTATTTAAGGCAGAAACTGGTAATCTGATAAGAGTGTTTAGATCTGTCAGATGATGAATGAAACAGCCATGATCTTGCACCGGTATTGGTTAAAACCGACTTGACCTATAATTGGCATTCCATTCGTCGTATAACTGTATGGAATTCAAGGACTTTATCTATAACTCTCAATCCATATTTTCTAAAAGTTTGGTAAAATCTAGCCTTTTGACATTTGTGTGCAATAAGCTTTGGATATCTCGATAGCGCTTCGGCCTTTTTAACGCGTTTTATCGTCATTGTAGTGTCAATGGGTTTTTTTTTGGTGGGAAAGAAATGATTAATGTTTTCAAATTGCAAAGGTTTTTCAGGTCTGGGACCTATCACTTGACTTTATTATCACAAAGTTTCGACTATAGATAGCAATGGTTCCGCGTTTTAATTAGATTTACCTGTATTTTCGAACAACAGAAACTCAATATCGGGCGGTATAGTTCCATTTCAGGTTCATTTATCTTTACTTCCGATAAACGAACTGCCGCCTCGTCACGCTAGCTATTTCCTCAAACCACGCAAAAGAGAAATAGCAAAGGGAGAAGCTGCTTAGTTTGACAAGGAACTTTGTTCGCCTGTAATTCAGTCTACTGTTGAAAGACAGCTTCAGTGGACGCAGCGAGATGCCAATACTTGACATGGCTTGTAATAAATCTAGCGTCTCACTATTCGATACGTTTGGATCAACATTCTCTCTTTTTATCTATTATCGTCATATTTTATTTTTCGTTAATCTGAAAATTCACGGTTTTAAGTAACTTTCGGAACTTCCATGTAGTTAGGTCCTTTGCGCAGTAGTGCCATTTCGCTCATATTCATGTCTGCGTCCCTTGATGACCCCTTTTCTTTCCACTGTCAAAACATCATTATTCGCTGAGAAACATGTATCTTAAGGATACTGAGCATTTCAAGTATTTAAAATGTTTTACTGTCAATTTTTTTCAATAATTTGATACTAGTATAGTACCTTGAAAAATGAGAGCTATCAGGTCGCATAAATTAGCATAAATTCCCCTGGCGTGACGTCACCCCGGGATGGCCTATTAACCAAGATGGCTTCCTTAAGCCAGAACTGTCACAGAAAGGCAAACAGAATCAAGCGAAATCTATAATATCCACCATGAATATATCAGAAAGGTGGTCAACCGCCTCTTCTGATAGTGACCTTTCTTCGATCTTTTACACAGGTAATTTAGTTGAGGTTCTTTTGTGAGTTTCCCACCAAGTTTTTTTTGTTTAGAAATTTCTCATCAGTTGGAGTTGTTATGTTGTATTTATTGTCGAATAACCCAATTCTTTGTCTCGATTATTTTACCCTGTAATCACTGTAGGAGATAGCCAATACCGTGGCTACAGAGCTAAAGATATTCACGAGCTACTTCTCCGTCAAATAGCGTTTTTATCAGGTAAAATAAGTTCAGTTATTCAAAGCCCGGCGTCGCGCTCTTTTTCCAAATCTAACGTTACGCGGTCCAATGTCCGAAGAGAAAAAATTCTTCAAACTAACTTACAGACGCAAAATGCGGATATTCCTTTAAACGGTCACAGAATACCTAAACTAAAACCTCGTCTAAGTAAACAAAAAAATAATATGTCCGAAAGTTAAATTTGAGCACGTTATTTTTAAAAACTACGTACGTAACGGGAGAGGTGGTAAAGACGTTCATGGGGAGCTACAATTTAAGCTTATTTAAAGTGTATAAGATACAACCCACAATTGTAGTACGCTCATACATCTATGACTAATTTATCACTTGAATACTAGTACTCCTTTGGTGCAAATTATACGGGTCATTTTACAGTAAGGTTGACGGTCTGTTTTGTTTTACAGGAGGAGTGGATAGGCGCGGAGGTCGAATCATTACTTTCCCGGCCGAATCTTTTTTGATCGACGTTCTAGACGAAGAACACATTGGAAAGGTCTTGTGGTACCTCGCTAGCATCCCAAGGTTTGTTGACATACTATCTATTGCTTTTAAAAACTTGATTACATAATTACAACAGCTTCAGATCCATCAATTTGTGATTCTGTGCAGCGGTTGAATTATGATTCGTTGTGTTTTACTTTATTTAATGTTTCAGTCACTAGATCCTTTGTTTGATAAAATGTTGATAAATAAGATATTATTACGTTAAAGCACTGCCATCGAGAGGCTATGTCATTTTTAGAGTGTCCGTGGATGTTGCTACTTCTACTTTATTGCTGTGTTTTGATTCGAAATTTTGGTAAACTCTCGCGACAAATTCTGGAAAACTGATCGAAATATTTTAAATCTTGGTTCTTATTAAGATCGAATTTCCGTTGTGGTTTGAATACTAGAGCAACTCGAATTTTTATTGTTTTTTTAGAGCTTAGAGATAAACATAAAGTCAAGTACTTATAAAAGTAATAATAATATATTTGTTTCATGGCGTTCTCCTAAGTATATTTGTAAATTAGTGTAGAAAAACCCCACATCAAGAAGAACGTATTCTGTATATCTTCACGATAGTTAAACGTCCATTAGCCCAAGGAACGATAACCAATATATTCTTAAGTCAGTTAACTTGTACTTTCTAAATTTGTTTTTAAACTTTCTGTATTGTCGATAATGATAGCGGGATTTCAAAGGATTATCTATTCAAAACACCTACAGACAAAGCCATGAATAAGATTACAGCAGAGCAGTTCACCTTTTATTTCACTCCTAGTACTTTTAAGAAACTCTAGGATAGCATAGTAATTTTGTAGGATTTGACTAATGTTTACTTAGTATTAAGTACTGTTTGATATAGCTAATATCCATGGTTTAGGAAACCCAATGCTCTAGAGTTTTAGGCTTGTTAACCCTCTTGCCAGCTTAACCCCCATGGAGCAGATAGTCACCTTGTTTTAATCTTGTGCAAGCTATGTGACGGCTTCCCACTGTTTACTGCAGATGATGATTGAGGTGATGATGATGATTTTGAACAGGAGTAGTTTCATGACTCTCTTATATAATTGAGAGTCCAAGCAAAGGATACAATTTGAAAATGCTATCTCATTCACTAATAGTGAATTCTTTTGTTTATGATAATGCCAAAGTTAATGACTTAAACGGATCCACTGTTACTAATCAAGCATGTGTGTCTGGTGTTTCTAGAGTGTCTGTCTGTCTGTCTGATTTTCTATTAAAAGTATTATGGTAATTAACAAGATTTATTCCTTATCCATCAAGTCTTTGGGTTTACAGATAAGAACTATAAGAAGCTATACATTGATAATTATTTCTTATCCATGATCAAGTCTAGGGGCTCACAGATAAGAACTAAAGAATACTATAGGATTGTAAACTTGAGGCTTTTGCATGTGGTATTCATGAAACAGATAAACGCTTTACAGTTTTCATGTGTGAAAGTCTAGGATAACATGACATTTTGACTGCAGCTGTGGCTGTCTTCATCAGAATGTAATATATGTATTTATATTTAATAAGTGTAAATTTATGAAGAAATATTAGATTTGTTTAGTATCTAAGAAAATAGGCTACAATGATTGATGATGCTTGTTGCAGTTTTATTGATTTATATTTAATCTGTCAACATTAAATTTGAAATTTGTATCATGCTAACGTTTGGTTGCTAAGTTATGTGTCATCATGAAGGGCTTGAAATATGATCTACAGATAAATAAACTGATGTATATATTACGTTAGTAATATTACAGTAAATTATCAATTTTAATGTTATTGGTTCAAACAGAACTGTTGAAGAGATATGTAATTAAATATGTGGAACTTCATTCATTATGCCATAAGGGGGAGGGTTTGGCAAAATCACTTCATTGGTTTCTCTTTAAACTAGCACCTACCTCCCTCAGCAGTGAGTGAACAGTTTATGACCCTGCTATGTTTTTAGGCAAGTTTTAGACAAACTGCAAAGAGGTAGAATACCCATCAAAATAAATATTATTGAAGTGTGCGATTTTTGGATAATGTATAAAAGTTACCCGTAAGTGGAACAAAAATACTGGAAAGAAAAACAGGGTTCCACTTTTTCCTATCATTTATTCTTCAGCAAAACTGTTTTGAATGCTCTTATTGGACTGTTCTGAAGCCCAAAATCAAAATTCTGGAAAGATGCAATTTTTTACACTGGCAAGCACTGTATTTCAGCAAAATCTTAGCTTTTCAGAAAAAGAATTAAAGGATTTTTGGCAAGAGGATTTATATCCTTTGACTGGTTCTGGGAGTCCCAGGAAACATAAGTTTGCTTGAATTGTAATACCCCTGGCTATCTACAAACAGTTTTCAGTTTTAAACTCTACTCAAGTTTTGTTTTGTTCTGAAATTCAATTTTGCAACTTACATATATGTTACATTATTATATGGCTACGATAGTACGTGCGCTCTGATTGGCTGATTTCCAGTCTGATATTTTCCCATCTCAGACCGGTAAGTTAAGTTCGCGTGTCTTTCGTCGACGCAGCTAAAAAAAAGCCATATAATAAACGATTTATTAGAGGTCCAGATATAGTAGATGCTATATTAATCAAGTTCTTGTTTGTGATTATACTTTGATGAAGTCACAGGTCATTGATTTCCACATAAAAGTAGAAAGGTCAGTGAAAGAGAGCTTGCATCTTGACTACCAGTAGTTTGCAAAATCTGTACAGGTTTTTGTATATATATATATGCTAGTATAGTATTTTTTGGATCTTTTTCAAATAAGGTCTGAAGTACAACAAAAAATTTTTGATTGCCTTTTAAAATAGATTAATTACTTTTTAACATTAAAAATATTGCACTAGTAGCTCATAGAAAACCAAGCTGTCAGTTGGAATTTTATATTCTTTTTATAAATGCAAGGATGTGCACACAGGTGCCTAGGGATTTAATCAGGCCACAGACAGTTAGCAATGCAACTTTTTATGTTTTGGTCAGTCACACTTTGAATGTTAACATAGTATGTCAACTTTATCCTGGACAATCAGGGCTATTGTTACAAACATGGTAATACTAATTGATAAAAACATATTCTTGTTTTTGACAAAAAAACTTAATAGTAATTAGTTTTTTCATAACTTTAATAAGAAGAGCTTTAGACATACAATTAAGTAAGAAAACTAGCGATAATAAATGATGACATTTCGTTGTTATCCCGACAACATTATCAAGTCAATGAATGTAAGTTGGAACTGAGTTTAAATAGATAATGGAAAAATTAAACAATAGGCTTAAATTAACAGTTTTGCTTGAATGGAGTCCGATTGAACGTTCAAGCGTGGCCTCATTTTGCGGATGAAAAGCATTTCATAAATGAGGCAGTCAAGTTTATTAAAGCATTTTTTCAGAACAGTGAAACTGCCCTGAATGTCTCTGACGTTGGGTGTATGACCATTCATGTGTCTCAAGATAGATGACGATTTTCTATGGTGTTTGTTAATCCTCTGGTGTAGGTAGTGCATCGTGTACCCTACATATTCTGCATCACACAGATTACATTGATATTTGTAAACAACACATTGTTGATTTACAATAGTGGGTTTACTTTCACAGATCCTGAGTTCATCTTGGATTTTTGAACTTCTAAAAACAGGTTGTAAGTTATGGTGGATCTTGTTGCTTAGAGCACTAAGTTGTTTTCTCATCACATCAGTGGATTTTTGACTCTTGAATGGTATAGGAATTCGTAGTGTCTTGTCATCGTCAGGTCTGTTAGTAGCGGTTGTCGTGGTTTCTTGGTTCAATTGAAGATAGCTTACGAGACAATCTACTACCAACTATTTATAGAAGATATGTCGACGACACCTTAGTGGTCATGAGTTATACCCCAGCAGCAATGGCCTTTCTCGATGAATTGAATAGACATCATCCTTCATTAACTTTCACCATAGAAACATCAACCAACAATGAATTGCCCTTTCTTGGCATGCTTCTGATGAAAGAAAACACTAAGGTATTGTCTCGAGTCTACAAGAAACCAACAGACACTGGCTTGTACACACATTTCCACAGTAATGTTGACAACCGGTACAAGAAAGGACTTCTCTTCACCATGTTCAGCCATGCATACAGTCTTTCATCCACGCGCAAGATATTCAGTGAAAAGTGTGATTGCTTAAAAAAAGTGTTTATGAAGCTCAAATATCCATCTAGATTGATTGATTCAACACTTCACTCTTTTCTGGAAGCCAGAGCGACAACTGCTACTAACAGACCTGACGATGACAAGACACTACGAATTCCTATACCATTCAAGAGTCAAAAATCTGCTGATGTGATGAGAAAACTACTTAGCGCTCTAAGCAACAAGATCCACCATAACTTACAACCTGTTTTTAGAAGTTCAAAAATCCAAGATGAACTCAGGATCTGTGAAAGTAAACCCACTATTGTAAATCAACAATGTGTTGTTTACAAATATCAATGTAATCTGTGTGATGCAGAATATGTAGGGTACACGATGCACCACCTACACCAGAGGATTAACAAACACCATAGAAAATCGTCATCTATCTTAAGACACATGAATGGTCATACACCCAACGTCAGAGACATTCAGGGCAGTTTCACTGTTCTGAAAAAATGCTTTAATAAACTTGACTGCCTCATTTATGAAATGCTTTTCATCCGCAAATTGAGGCCACGCTTGAACGTTCAATCAGACTCCATTCAAGCAAAACTGTTTATTTAAGCCTATTGTTTAATTTTTCCATTATCTATTTAAACTCAGTTCCAACTTACATTCATTGACTTGATAATGTTGTCAGGATGACAGTGAAATGTTGTCATTTATTATCGCTAGTTTTCTTACTTAATTTTTTCATGTCAAGATATAATACTTCATTGTGACAGAAAAAGATAACAAAAGTGTAATCATTAGTTGTTGGCAATATACAGTTAAAAATCTAAAAAATTTATTTTACCATGTTTTTAAGATATCACCTTCAATGTTATTGACTTCTTCGCATAGGGCTTTTAGGTTTCTCAATTCACAATCTTGCATATTGCACTTCTAAAACACTATATAACACTGTTTTTAGTTTTTATAAATTTCTGTCTAAAAGTGATAAAAGATATTGCCCAAAGCTTCTTTGATGCTTATCTAAGGATTCTTAAAATGTAATTTGAATCAAGAGAAAAAAGATAATCCATTAGATCTAAGAGGCATTTTAATCTATTTCATCTTTTTTCCTGATCAGTTTTATCTAATTTTTTGATTTTGCAAAAATTTATATTAAATTTTAAATCAATGAAGACTTCATTCTAGTTCTGACTTATCTAAGTTATTTTTCCTTCATAATATATTTTAATTAGCTTCTCTGTATGCATGGCTTCATAGAATCTGAATACATAGATAAACCACTTTGCTTGCCCATTATTTAAAGTTTTGTTTGAGTCCTATTTGTCTGCCATAATTACAGCAGCAGTACCAAATTATCACCACTGTACTGTCCAATAGATTTACAGCAAAATGATAAATAGATTCACCTCAATGTTGACATTTTATGAGATAGAATGGTTGTAGGAGATTCTGGTCTTTCAGAGATAGCTATCTCTTTATATAGCCTCCAGTGTGCTATTTTAATCATGTGTGTCAGGTTTGCATATATTAACTGTTGTATTTAACATTATACCTCACGATGATAGTAACTGTCTATTATAGTGATTTGCATTTCAATATATCTGCCAAAGCATGGTTATCCAAACCACCAAGATGGCAGCTTTCTATATAAAACAGTATATAAATTGAGTCATATTGTTTGATAATATTTGTACGAAGTAGTAACCAGTCCAATAATTGAGGTAAGTGCACACAATATGACAAACATTTTCAATTTATTACTGTATATGATGCAACCAAAGTAGTAAAAATAAATATTGTGTTGAGAAGCTATCAGCAGTTATTGCGTGCACATAAATGTATATATGATTTAGTTTATAAGAAATTGCTTTTTTTGTGTGTAAAAAAATTCAACCATTTGAAAATAATTTCTACATTTAGTACACATTTGAACATTTTTTCATTTCCTGAAAAAAAATTTCTAACAAGTTTAATTAACAGTACTCTCAAAAAGTAATTTCCCCCCAAAAAAATCATACATCTGTCAATCTTAGCAATGAGCATTTCAATGTAAAATGAGATTCTTTTCTAATAAGTATGTGGGTGAAGATTTGTACGTTAGTATATTTATCCTTATCCATTTCTTCCAACCTTCCCTTGGAATTATAAAGTAAAATGTGTGGAAAACTATTGTTTTAACTAAAGCAAGGGTTTAATTTTATTAGAATCTGTTTTTCACTAATTTTATATAATAAAGAAAGGCTAGAGAAGTAGAGGTTGTGATGTACAAAGGTTTAAAATGTGTAATAATCTAGAAGTAGTATGTGTATATGGCTTTTGTGAGGGCAGGTGTACATAATTACCTAGGCCAATATATAGGAGTACACTTTACATTGATCCATTGTAGCCCTGAATAGAGTAAAGATATTCTTATAATACAAATGAATTCATTGTGTATTTGAGACATGTTATAACTATTGAATAAAGTAAGGGATACCATGTTGGAAAGTGTAATGTTAGTGGTACTGGTGTGTGGGCTCTTCGCATATATCCTATAAATTAAAGCTGTAAGAAAATCTGTAAATTCATTGATTTTTTAGAGTTTTGAATTTTCACAGAAATATATGTGATAGAGGTAGTATTATTCATCTTCAGGCTAAAATGTACTTTCTATAGGAGATGGATTTTTGAACTATTAAGAAACCACTAAAACTTTGTGAGCATAATAAAGAATTTTACATGTAAGCTAATAAATTTAACTTGTTAAATGTTATTTTTGATCAAGGACATTTCATCTTCTTCTGATAAAGACAACTAAATATCTTGAGTAGAGTAATTTTTATGAGAATTTTTTGCCTTAGTATTTTATATTTATAAAAATGTGATTGATTAATTGATAATTGTATAGTATATGATAATAGTGATATTGATGTTGGTGATGGAGATTATTCGTGATGGTGTTTAAAATTCTGCAAAAATTAACCATTGCAATTCAATTGCTATTAAATTAAAAAATTTTTCTCTTTATTTTAGCCTTGTGATACATACTGTTTAATAAACGAGCAGGAGTGCTTTATCAGGTTTAAAACATGAGGTGTAGCTGAGTGGTTTTAGACTCAATAAGTGAGTTTATTGAACAGCTTTAAAAAATGTCTAGGTGTATATTCTCAGGTTCTTCTAAATTTTTTACAAATGAACCAAGTTTGGCAGAGAAAATCCAAGTTAAAGTTTATGCATTAATGAAGACAACATTTTGTAGTGTTTAATAAACGAGGAGTGTTTCATCAGTTTTAAAACCACGAGGCATAGCCGAGTGGTTTTAGACCTGATAAAACATGATCTGCGAGTTTATTGAACGGCTTTAAACACATCACATAAATAAGTTCAAGAATTTAACGATATTTTGCAAAGGAAAAGCAAAATTATAGTTTGATGATAACTTTTACATCATGGGCATGTGCACTGTACAGAAAATGGCTCCCACATGGAAAAGAATGTTTGGAAAACATAGGAGTGATATCAGTTTCGTCCAACGAAAGTTGCGTCAGGGTGCTTGCTTAAAGGCTCTGGTTGGTATTGGGCTTGCTTACTAAGCAATTCCAATTCCTTTAATTTCATCTTCAGCCACCCAGATTGCAAGGAGTTCTTGCTGGTTATAGAGCTCATTAATGAAACACGAGTTCTTTAAGCAACATTTCTTGTTAGTTAAAACACTCATGTTTCATTAATGAGTGTTTTAACTAACAAGAACTGTTGGTTAAAGAACTCATGTTTTGTTAATGAGTTCTATAACTAACAAGAACCTTTATATAAAGGTTCACCTTCATTAGTATTCTTTATATAAAGAATACTAATGAGGAAGACTTTACTGGGTTTAAAGCCTCATGCATGTGACTGATTTGAGGCTTTTGATAGGCCAAATGCTCATTAATTATTCATGATGTTAAAAATCAGATTTAAAACCTCCTCCATGGTCTATGATTTCTATTGTGTTCACTCATTAATTATTCATGAGTTTTTTAATTTGATTTTTAAACTAAACAAATGTAAGTCATAGGACTGTGAGCAGTGTTGCTCCTATACCATGCTCTGTGTAATAGGATAAAATTTTTTCATATGTTGAAGGAAGTTTAGTTGGGCTTCCTGCAACCTATTTTTTGTGTACAGGTAATGGGAATGTTATGTAACATTTAAGATGATCCTGATAAAAATGCTCTTATTAGGATTATAACATACCTTAAAAATAGTGTTTACCACTGCATTGCATACATATTATTTATATTTATTGTATTTCATCACAGTGAACATGAGGTTGAGCTTGGGTTCACCGTTATCCTTGACATGCGAGGATGTACTTGGTCAGCAGCCAAGCCAATACTGAAATCACTACAGGTAAATTGTTGAACCCTTTAATTAGAACATGACACTGTACTAAATATCTGTTGTTGGGCTTTCATGTTTTTGTCCCAAAAGGCATTTGACAGAGGTTGGGGTTTGGTAAAGTAATCCAGTAACTTTTCAAAATTGTATCCAATGTACCTCTGAGGATTGTTTGTGAAAACCAAAAGAAACTATAGTTACATAGTACCTAAGGTTGGAATGCTTTTTTCATTCCATGTTATGATTGGTTATCGTTGTCCAAGTTTTTGTCCCCAGTTTTGTTAGTAGCACAGTAGTGGTGTTGCTTTGTGTAATTGTAATTTTCTTAAATTGGCTTTCACAGGATGATTTTGGTATTTCTCCTTATTAAAATAAATAGATTGTTACAAACAAACAAACTTCTTATATTGGGAAAGAATATGATATGCAATCAATTTGTGACCAGAATTTTTATGTTGATTACAAAATGTAAACAACGATGCTTGCCTATTCAGGTATCTATGATAAATTGCATTAAGTCATAATCCCTAACCCACACCTTACAAGTGTTAATGTCCATGATCAAACACCCTTCACTAAATGACAAGTACTAATAAAATGACACTTAATTATTATGCAACGAATTTTTGTCAGCATGTAGCCAACCTCAGTTGATGATGTTACTTTGTGGCTTCAATTGGGATTGCCAAAAAGAATTACAGCTATAATAAGAATTTTTTTTTAAAATAATGGCACACAGACTACATTTTTGACAGTTTGTCTGCTAACTCCAGTGATAACGGAATACTATAGTGTGGTAGTTGCATACATAAATAACCAACCAATGTGACTTGTTTATCTGTCCCAATTAGTTTGTGTCTACTAGACAGTAAAATATACAAGCTTGAGTACATTTAGATTGCAAACATACACATTATTACAACAAAAAGTTATTTGTATGATAGAAAAATAATAGATAATATAAACTTACTCATGTTTCTAAGAATTATAATTACAATTATTAATGCTAAACCAGACATTGTTGAAGCACTGAATAAAAGGTTTGTCTCTTAGTATTTTTTGGTTTAAAAATAACATTTAAAGCCCCAAGGCAAAGATAAAACAAGAACTCCTTTTGTTTCAGCATATGCATACATTTTGAATAATTTCATTAGCTTGCTTGAATAATAGATATCATACATTTCATTAGAAAAGTGGAAATACATGGTAATCTTTTTAAAATTTTCTGCAGGAGGTAACATTTATGGTAAATCTTTTTTTTCAAAAGTTGCTGCTTGATTTCCTATCCCATATTTAAGGACCTTGGAGATTAATCAAAAGTCCTGACATTTTAGGTTTTTTTTACAGTGTACACCATATATCCATGAAACAATTACTATTTAGAGTCTAATAATATTTAGTTATCAACCATTTGGTTATTGACTAAGAATTCACTAATGTGTGAACCACACAAAGAAATACAATTACGATTGCTAGAGGTATGTTGCTTTTGTTCTCACTGTTCTGCCTGAATGATGTCTGCTATTTGTTACAAAATAAAGGCAATTAAATGATCCTTTTTTTGATTTGTTTCATGGAATATATGGTGTGGGCTCTATCAAGGTTATTTGGTCTTGCTTTCTTTATTTGTAATCATAAACACATGTGCATCTTAGTGCTTGGATGTACAAGGGTACACTTTGAGTGTGATGCAGAAATTAAATTTCATCTTATTTAATAGGAATCTTTTCCAAACAAGATTCAAGCTGTATATATCATAAAACCTGAAGGATTTTGGGAAAGACACAAGACTACATTCAAGACATCAAAACTAACCTTTGAGGTGAGGTTTAGCATTGCACATGTTACATTAATTACTGATCCAATTAGCCAGTTAGATTCCTCAAATGCATACTTTCAGATCCCTAAGTTGTTACTAACATTATGTTTTTCTGCTAGTGTCATTTACTTAAGGCTGTGATTTATACACCATCTGATTATTTTTGAAATTGAATTTTTTAGTTTACCGGTACCTCCTTTTTTTGGACTGAATTCACATATTCATGAATTATGAATATTTATGAATAGTATCTCTTAAAGGAAGCTTGGTTCATTTCTGTAATTTGCGTTACATTTAACATTAAACTCCACCAGCTTTTAAATTGCTGTTTGACAAAGTATAGTAGATGAAATAGTGGAAATTGAATTTTAATAAGTTTTGGGTCTTCTTCACTTGGATAGCTGGAGCCTCCAACATTTCAAAACGTTCTGCTACCTATGTTTCAATATATTGGTTGATTGATCACACTTAATAAGATCTAGATTGAGGCTCTGGGGAAACAAAAGAATAACTACCATTATTTCATTGTTTCTTTGGAGCCTCAACTCAGATCTTGTTGGTGCAATCACTAAACCAAAATATTGAACACAATAACCAATAAAAGGAAATCTGTAACACTGTGAAAAAAGAGAAATATACTTAATTTTACTGACATTTCAAGCTTTTGCCCTTCGTTGGAGGGCTCTGACAAAGGGCGAAAGCTTGAAATGTCAGTAAAGTTAAGTGTATTTCTCTTTTTTTCACAGTGTTACAGATTTCCTTTTATTGGTTATTGTATTCATTACACACCAACACAGCCTATACTAGTTTATTTGCTAGTTTCCATTTGTATTCCAAAACATTTAATAATGATTTGGATTAAAAAAATTATTACTAGCCAGTGTGCTTTAACTACTGCAATCTAGCTATAAGTTATCTTTTGTATGTATTAGGAGTACTAGTAATTTTTGTATGCCTATTTTATATAGAAAACAGTAAACAGTAAAATTAAATATTTAAATATTTATTTTAACATTTTTGATATGTTTTACATAATTTTACGTAATATTATTAATAATGCATTTTAATCACTATTTGCACTGACTGGCTAACAACATACATCCAATCCTTGATAGGTTGTGAACTCAACATGATAAATGTATTATCTGAAAAAAAAATGTAGATAATAGATTTATTTAATGCCAAGCCAAGTGTTACAAGTGTACTGCTCATTAGCGGTGCTTGTCTTTTCTCACACCTCAGTGATCAATGCAATACTGAGTCTGCATATGTTGCTAAAGCCTGGTTCACACTAGCGACATAACGACATAACGTCAGCGACATACGCAGACTCAGTATTGCGTAGACCACCTTTAGGTGTGAGAAAGACAAGCACTGCTAATGAGCAGTACACTAGTGAGTCTGCGTATGCTGCCGCTGTTATGTCATTAAGCCACTAGTGTGAACCAGGCTTTATGCTTATGCTTATGTCGCTAGTGAGGACCAGGCTTTAGGTGCACACTTATAAAAACAGTTTGTAAATGTAAAAGATAAGTTAGAATTTCCTAAAGAGAGAATAACCTCGTTTGTTTTGAGAAATTAGAAAATGATCAACACAAGTATGACCCTTGACCCTAATAATGAAATAAGTGATAGCTAGACAGATTGATACAAGCCATCCCAGACTTTACATTTATGATTTGTAATGGCACTTTGACCTTGGCATTATTTTTGTAATTTGATGGTTTAATGTTATTTTGAGTGTCTCTCTATAAAAAGATGTGAGCATAGAACTGCTTTACTAGGCTATGAATTCCATACAAAAGAGCACATGATAATTTTCAAATACCATAAAACTCAAACACCATAAAACACTTTTTTTAACAAAGTGTCTAATCTGACCGGCAGCCGGTCAAGTACATTTTGAATTCAAACGTTCCTATGTCTGATGTTGATTTTAGTATCCATATTCTTGATTTTTTAAAAATATCAGACTGCTGGCCATTTAGAATTAAAAATGTACTTGACTGGCATTTAATCATGTGCAGCCAAAAAAAGTGCCATGGGAATGAGCTTCAACATGGTATGTATAACATAAACTAAGAATCGGTTTTCAGATCTAAAACCTGCTTTGCAATCCCTTGGCAGTTTCTTTATCGAGAAAGGAACATTTGGTGTTGATTTTAGTTTCCATATTCTTGGTTTTTTAAAAAATATCAGACTGCTGGCCATTTAGAATTCGAAATGTACTTGACCAGCTGCCGGTCATATAGACACTTGTTTTTATAAAGAAATTATATTGTATGCATCAATATTTGTTTACAATTGTATCATTCAATGAAAAAATAAACAATCAAGAGTGTCAAACAATAATATCATATTGTTGTAGCAGCAATGCATTAACAAAGATACTAAATTGTCTAAATAACGGATAATAGATTGGAGGCTGAACCATCATTTATTTATGTGTGCGACTCAACATAAATATAATGCACAGATACAGAAAAACAACCAAAAAAGATGGGGATTAATTATTTTAAAAAGGGTATTTTTTATTTTAGAGAGTTTCAGGCAGCAGTCCTGCTTTTGGTGTCTCCTAAACTAGATTTTAACTGATTACATCTCAGTGTATGAATCTTTTTCAAACAGTAGTCCTACTTTTGTCACTGTCTCCTATAACTAGATTTTAATGACATGTCAGTGTATTGTCTCTTTTTCAAACAGGAGGCCTGCTTTTGGTGACTCCTATAACTAGATTTTCATTGGCATGTCAGTGTAAATTTACTCTTTTTCTTGTTAATTTGCTACTGTAGTAATTAATGTCACAGATATAGGTTGCATGACATATTTTCCATTCCTTCCAAACAACATGCTTGTTGAAAGGTCATTTATCTGTATGAGAGACTTCTGCATTCATTGTCTTGAAATCTGTTCTTGTATTTACAGAAGTCTATTCTGGCATGGTTTATTTTGACAGTTTGACTGATGTGTTTGTTTGCCATCAGTTGATTTGTTTATTGCATCAGTCTGTAGTGCATATGGTTGAGATGCCTTTCTTTTACATTGAGATGTTTTGTGACCTAGTAGCTATCCAACAGCCTAGTAGCATATTCCTAACATCATAGTTACCAGTAGGTTTGTATTTTATATTCTTATAATTAGACATTATTACTAGTCATTACTATACAATGTTAAATTCACAAAATATAGAAATTATTTATTTTTTCTAAAATAATATTAACCATTTTGTAAAATTTGTTCCAGCACATTGATTTGAATTTTTCTTTTTCTGTTGACATGTGCCTTCCATTAATTAGCTTCATCCTATTTTAAGGCCACAGACATCTCTCATGTGTACATGTTTGTGCTCTCCCAAGAATTGTTATCCACAATTTACTATATTTTCATTGTTACGCACATTTTAATATATACACATGTTAATTTGTGCATTATAAGTAATAAATTATTATTATTAGAAAATTCATGAATAATTAATGAGGCCAAAACAATGGAAAATCATAAGCGTGAAGGAGTTTTTAATTTCGGA
>WUAP02032231.1:0-19025 GCA_015163945.2 Stichodactyla helianthus | reverse complement strand
GTATTGAGAATTTTACATTTCTCATTTTGATAAATTCCAGACTTTGAATTAAGAGCTCCTGACTTCTTATCTGGGGATCTTAAAGTAAGAGTTTTCTTCTCAATTTAAGAAATCTAACATTTAGGGTGCATCTTTTTCGCACAAAATTGGATAATGAATTACTAACTCTTTCAGCTCATATTGGTCTTCAATAATAAAACCAATAATTTCAAATAATACATAAGCTAACACACTGTAATAATAAACCCAAAATTTCTCATTTTACTGTATTGAAGAATGAGTTTTCAAAGCCAAAGTTTCAAAAACAGCACAATTTTACCATGCTTGATGATCCTAGTTTTGGACATTTTGGTGATTTTCTTAAAATTTAGCTTGAAGACCTACCTTCATTTTTTGATATGTTGAGGTTTTAGACACCTTGAACTTACAGTGAAAAAATCAGGGCAGGTCACTGATTTAGATTTTTAGATATTTGCTGTTGAATATCAAAATGCCTTTTTTCTGGTGGAAGTAAGTAATAAATTAGGAATGATGAATGTCAACTAGAGTAATGAATGTTTTTTTTTTAAGTTGCCCTCTCCCTCCCCTGCTCCCTCCCCTGCTCCCTCTCCTGCTCCCTCCCCTGCTCCCTCCCCTCCTCCCTCCCCTGCTGATATAAAATATAAAATCCTCTTAAGCTATGGACACACGTTGCAACATTGCATGCAAAATTGCATGCAATAAATTTAAATGGGGGTGACACGTGTTGCAACAAAATCACACAACATCTCTTGCGTAAAGGTGTCTCACTTTGATCCACACCTGCAAAACTATTTTGTCAGCGGTTATGAACTTGGTGTAACCTGATTGGCTGAAGATTTCAAAATGTTGCAAGCAATGTTACAGCAGTGTTCACACGATGAAATTTGTTGTATGCAGTGTTGTGTGCAACAAGTTTCAGGGGTAGACACATGCTGCAACAGGGGTGGCACAGACGGGGGGCTAGGGGGGCTGAAGCCCCCCACTTTTTACTAGAATGACATACATGCTCTACTATCAAGCGGTAAGGGATTTACTAAGCTAGCCCCCCCCCCACTTTCAGAATTGCTCCGCCGCTCCTGCTGCAACAGTCCTGTTGCATGCAATATTGCATGTAATGTTGCACCGTGTGTCTGTAGCTTTATCCTCAAGTGTTTTTATGACATAATAATAATCACTTTCATTATTTCATACTTTTTGTATATGTATCTTTGATTATATCTAATATTGTTTAAGCTCAACTTAAGGTTTGAGAAGGATGAATCAAATAATTGGTCAAACATTAACCATTACAATTTGATTGACAACCCACTGAAAGCTACAAATTCCATTGTCCCCTGAAGTGTGTTTAGAGTCACACTTTGAATAGTTCTAATATTTTTTATGTGCATTAATGTTATGAAAAGGAATGTTAACAGACTCAGTGGACTTAGAAAACGCCAGAAATCGCATAAGTGATCCAGATGCCATATTACGGTTTGTTGTGGCATTATCTGGCACTGGTCCTGTTCAGTCGGCTCCTGTTCTTGGATATCAAGATCAGCCATTTACTAATAATATGCAGTTTAAGGTAACATTATGAAATTTATTCTCATGCCTTTCATACCCTTATCATTATTGTATTTTCCCACTATGATAGCCTGTCTGCAGCATAATCCTAACAATTGGGCTGCATGCAGGCTAACTTGTGAGAACATCAGAAAATCCTGGAGGGTTAGGATTGAAATCCAACATAAGTCTCAGTGGTGTGGCTGTCAGATAGAAGACAATGGAAAAGGTTTGGATTTGTGTCTGGGGAAAAGGGGATAGGGGCAGGAAAATTGGGAGGTTTCCGAAAAGTGACCATTATCTGGGGGAGAAGTGTTAAGTAGAAATCTGTTAGAATCTAACATGCATGCTTAATAATATTGTTTTTGAAAGGATTTAAAGAGTCATCTACCAGAAGGTCCTTTGTTGAACACTGATAGTTTAAAATTAAAAACTGATGCCCTCCTTGCTGACCACTATGTACAGTACTCCAGGTAAAATAACTTTGAGTTTGTAATTAGAGTTACAAATGGTTAGACTTTAAAGTGACTCAGATAACCACTTAAAATGGCAGTCCCTGTCTCTCACTTCCTTAACCTTCATTGGAGGGACATAATAACCACTGAGAATGTAAAGAAACTTTGACAGTGACCATCCTTAGTTCCTAAACCTCATTAATATCCATCTCTTACGATTGCAAATTGCATAAGCAATCTGAATTCACTTTTATCATTGAGATTTATTGGAATACACTACAGTTGAAATGAATTTATGTTATTAATAATTATTGATTGTACCAATATACATGTGTTTGAGATGCTATATTAATCATAAATTCTCAAAATCTTCATCAAATCATTGCTGTAAATGTTTATTCAACTTCTGAAACTAGTGCTCTTTTTGAGAGGCCTCCCACCATTGAACAGGATATGCTGTATCAGGCTAATGGTCTTCAGACATTTTCTCACATCATGGGTCCAACTTCAGGCAGGAACAGATTCTTTGCTCTTCAGGTTAGTCCCACAGAATTTATTTTTTCCATCATGTTTCTGCCTGCAATATTTATTACTTACAGTATAAACCTGGAGTGTGAATAAATAGGCCATGTTTGAGGTAATAAAATTCAAGCACGATACTGAGACTCTCAGGAATAAAATTTCCAAAATTGCATTATAACTCAAAAGGATCAGTAGATATATTGCTGTACAATGTACATTAGATTATAATATTGTTCAGTAAAGAACTGACTAGAATTTCTCCCAAAATTTTATTATTATTGCCAAAAGGCAGGAACATTGTATATGTTCATAATCTTATCCCTACCATATACTGTAAATTTATTTGGTGATCCACTTTATACATACATGAAGGACCATACAAATGAAGCCTCACAATGAAGATATCAAATGTGGTCTATTCTACTGTTTCCCACTTGAAGCTGTTGCTGTGGAAACAGCAAAACTTGTTCTAGTTCACGTGATACCCTCTTGCCCAATCAGAGCATGAGAAAAATGGACTTTGACAGTTGGTATACAACAGTGACTTTATGTATGTCTTCTACTTACTGGTTATAGGAAGCAGGAGAGGCACTGCATGACAAGAAGACTAGAACAACAGTGTTTGGTGCACTTAGTCATGCTTTTACAGAGGATATGCAAGTCAAGCTTGGTCTTCCAGAGTTGCCATCATCTCCACAAGAAAAGTAAGAAAGTTTTTAGACATACAGTTTTAAGAGTTTGATATGCCATTGCGTGCAAATGAATTCACACTGTCACCTACTGTATATCTTATAGCACAGACAATGTGTTCCTGTTAATACCTGTATTTTTCTGGCTGGATTTGCAAAATTGATAAGTTTATGACACTATTGCCTTGACTTCTTCTGTTACACTGTGCAATTTTCCAAGCAACTTGTCTCACATTGCCACTGTGTTCATTGCATAAAGTAGAACTAAATAGTTCTGCTTTTCACATTTGATTGCAGCAACTTACAATATAGTTGCACAGTGTTTTATCTCTCTAAAAACATTTTAACATATTTTTCAAGAGTGCATGCACACACTTTCATTATCAGCTAAGATGATGCTATTATGAGTTCTCCCCAGTCTAGTGAAAAATTTTGACTGAGATCACATTGTAGTGATTGCATTGCAGTGTAATGCCTTACCTCTTCAACTGCAACACTACATTTTCAAGCAACAAGTTGCTGGGAAAATTGCAGAGCATAACAGAGCCTTTATGTTAACAAGTTCCTCCTTTCCTTTCAGAACATTTGGCCTATCATCTTTGGCAACACCAGAGGTACTAGTAATATGCAATGTTATTGAATTCATTTTTTTTATATTTTACAATTGAAGTGCTACCTATACGAAATTTTGCCTCTTTCATGAACCACCTCAAAAATTTGTAGATATGAAGACATATTCACTCTTGTAACTCAGACTTCTGTGATGATGATGATGATGACGTCAGAGATAGCAAATTGAGAGACGTCACTGATCAATTACTGCTGGTGCATATATACAAAAACAATCATGGTGGACAGCTATCATTGCTATTTCAAAACCAAAATTCTCGTTACTCACTGAGCATTAATAGAGAAAAAATGGACACTGCATGCCCCTTAGCTAAGTTGCTTTCATATAAGATGGAAGAAAACACTGTCAAAATGGGAAAAATTTCATATAAGTAGCACTTTAATCATGTTTAATATATTTTTCAGTCTCCAGATGATGAAGGCTTCCATGAATTGACTGAGACATCAATCTCATCTTCAAGGTCAAAACCATCTTTAGTAGATGACATATCAGGGGAAGATATATGGAAAGTAGCTTTGGCACTGCCTCCTCAAAAGTGCTACACCTGGGAAATGGAAGGAAGGTTTGTCAAATATTGTTTGCTTGTCTTTACCATGTTTTGGGAGTACAATGTACTTGGTTTCTTATTCTCAACTTTGAGTGGCATTTTGCATAAATACTATAATAGCTTGTTATCCTGCATTGCACATGGAATTGTCCCATAAGAAATAAAAGAAAATTAAACCTTGGTCTTCATGTATATAGGTAGTGCCACTCAAAATTGATGCAAATGACCCAGAATGAAATGATTTCCATTTTATTATATGGCAAGGTAATATCACATGCTCTCATTGGCCAATTTGTGGTCCATTACCTATGGTACAGAACACTAACCTTATTTATTATTTTTTTGTTTGCCTTGCATAATAAACATCTTATTACCATTTACTCAGGCTTTAAATACATGTAAGTTGTGGAACATAGTTTTTTCCACTTACTTTTATGGCCAGTTTCTTATGCACTTGAGCCATAAGGTCGTGAAAAAAAATTGCTCCATAACTTATGGTACAGCCATTGTGCTCAATTATAAGAGGTATGTATAGTCATAAGAAAGTAGAGTAAAGAAAGTAGAACCCCTATTAAGTTGCAGCTAAGAAAGTAAGTTACACTGACTTTTGTATTGGAAAGAGGGTTCATCTGTATTATTTAATAGACCTCCTCGGCTTGGGTGTAATGTTTTTCCCATTTCAGATCATGTGTCATTCCCTTGGGTTTTATCTCTTTGTTTCTCGGAAATGCTTGAGAAGATACATTAATGTGGATGAACAAAGTCTCATATCCCATGGGAATGACACATGGTCTGAAATGGGAAAACATTACACCCAAGCCAAGGAGGTCTATTACATCTATTAATTTCCAGCTTTTTTTTCAAATTTAAATACCGAAAGGAGAGATGGATTAGCTGAATTTCCTTACATCTCAGAAGCTGGTCCTATTGTATTTGATGAGCTGTATAACCTTGTATCCAGGCAACTCTCTTATCTGGTTAAGACACCCACACATTACACCATGGTATCCTTAAAGACATTAGTTAACCACTCTCTAGATGTTCTTATTGGTGTCCCGTCAGTGACTTATCTTATTAATACAGTAAGTTCACAGGACATGCTACATGTTACATTCTTACCACTGTTAGGCATTACTACTGGTACTCGTGACTGCATGAAGAAATTTCTTGGTTTGAGTTTTGCGATTCTCTTCCATAAATCAAACAACAGATTATCAAAATTTTTGTCTCAAACATGCAAGCTTTGTCAAGCTTTGTCTAGCTGCAGCTTTGCAAAAACAGCAAAGCTCTGACAAGTGTCAACTTTTTAATAAACCAAGCTTCATAATACTTTTGAAAACATGGAATAATTCCATAAAAAAGAAAGAAAGAAAAAAAGGCAGGAAGACCACCAAAAAAGTGATTGATTTAGTCCTCAAAGAAAATTTTAAATACTTTTTCTTGCCACACATACTCCAAGGAATGCAGACAATGCATCAAATTTTTAACCAGAGTTTGTTTGATTGATGGAAGGGAATTGCCCAGATCATGCTAGGAAATTTTCTCATGTAAGCAATGAAATCAACTTTATTTGCTTAATTGGCTGTATAATGCTAGACTTAGCAAAACAAAAAAATTTTTTATTTCAGGCATCACTTGGTTTTACTGTAAAATCTGATGTCCGTTTATCAGGCTGCTCTCCTGAGTTAATACAAAATGTACTGACTAAACTGGCAGACATAGGAACTGACTATGTGCGTTTGGTCAGGTTTATCCATAAAGAAAGCCAGTCTGGAGGATTGGTCCTGCAAGCATTTCTTGGTGCACTTAGAAATTATTTGCAGTGTTATAGAGCTACTGTCCTGAGTGTTAATGGTAAGAAAATGAACCAGTCTATGTTTTATGACTCACTGCAAAACCTTTTGATCAGTGAAATCCTTTGTTACAGTTTGTTGAAAGATTAGCCAACCAATCCACTAAATTCTGAACTACATGTACAATGCCCTTTGACCCTTTGAACTTTTATCATAAGGAATAGTGGGAGGGGGTTGTATTTGACCATGTACTGATACCATTATACAACTAGTCTATAACTAGTCTACTAGTTATACAATGCTTTAGAGAACACGACACATACCATGAAATATCCCACATGTTTACTTGTATTTTCTGTGTATGCACAAGCCTTTAGGTGAGTTTGTATAGTAATACAAAGAAAATACAAGTGACAAGTGGGATATTCCATGGTGTGCCACGAGAAAGCATTGTATAACTATTTTATCCCACACCATAGAAAATACAAATGCATGATGGGAAGGAAGAGTGGAATACCGATGAATATACAATGGCTTTCCTGCATTCTGATTGGCTGCATTTTCTATGGTTTGGGATAAAGTAAAGTGTTACCAAGAGTAGTATTGTATGGTTGAGGAATGTCGAGGCATTCACATGACACAAAATTAACTTTCACTGGGAAAAAAGGTTTGATGAGTCAGATTTCTAGTGCTCATTCATGTTAAAAATATCATTGATTAATGTAAAATCTTTATCTAACTTTTCAGCATCTGAAGTTCAGAGCCCATTTCAACTTAATTTCACATTTCAAAATTTGGGTAAACAATTGAGGTATGTTCCTCCCTCCCCCACCCCCCCCCCCCCCAATTCCTCCTCTTAATACTGCTGTAAGTATTTAGGATTTTTTCCTTTTGTATGCATATGACTTGTTACAAGTTGCATCACAGCTCATATGACTGTATCATGTAGTTCTCAGATAGAAATACAGTCTCTTTTTAGAACCTTTCCTGTTCGCTGTTGAAAGAGCAATTTTCTCAATGGATTGCCAACACATTTTCAGTCAGTCAATCATTTCTGTTTTCTCTCTGACAGGTTCTTATCAGACATGTGTCTGTGCTCCAAGATGTCAAAACCACGAAGTAGTCCAAAGCAATCTTTTCCAGTTGTAAGTGTAATAATCTAACATCATACATCAGTGTGAAATAATTATTTATCTGAAAAAATTGATATCTGTCAGTGAATAAATTTGTAGGGAAGTTGAATGGACATTTGAACCATTGAATTTCTGTAAACATTATTTTTAAATCTCAGGATGGTAATGATTGCTTTTTATTATTGCTTTTTCCCCTAGGGTGTGAAGTTACTTTCTTACCTATATAAGCTGGCCTCTGAGCACTCTAGTTCAGAGCATTATCCTGTTCTACTCTCCTTACTCAAGCACAGTTGTGCACCATACATTATGTGAGTTTTAATTAATTGATGGATATGCCAGTCCTTCATTAAATATTCTATTAGGACCCTTCTACATCTCATTTCCATTTCAATTCATCCCATCCTTTCTCTCGTTTCTGGTTTGTACCCATTTTGGAAAGTCTTGGAAAATTTTTGACCTTAAAGGTGTTGGAAAATCATGTTCTAGATTACTTGACTGTGGAAAGTCATGGAATTTTGTTTAGCTCTCAGTAAATAAAACAGTAATTGTCTTAGTATATGAAGATAATTGTTTCATCTGTGTGAGTTTTTGTAATATATAAAGTATGAGCTGGAGACATTTTTATGCCCATAAAGGTCCATCACGAATACTTTATATCACTTATGAAATGTCTATATTTTTATGTTGCACTGATTTGTTTTAAAAATGAATTAAGTACTTTTGGCCTAGAAAATATAAGTTAAAGTGGAATGTGAATGACGACAATTCTTCATCCGATCTAAAGACTCTGACATGGTTATGATTTTCCATTGTGTTTTGCTGACATTAATTATTCATTAATTTTATAAGATCTTTTAATTAACTAAGCTTTCGGCCATGATGACTGTCATCAGGGTTTCGGAGTGTACTGTAATTTTAGTTTCCAAGATAGCACGTCAAGCCCGGTAGGGTAACTTGGGTCAATACCAGGATGGGTGGCCACGCACCAGTCAGTCAGTCACCCACTCACCCACTCACCCACCCACTCACCCACCCACTCACCTCACTCACCTCACTCACCTCACTCACTCACCTCACTCACCTCACTCACCTCACCTCACTCACCTCACTCACCTCACTCACCTCACCTCACTCACTCACCTCACTCACCTCACCTCACTCACCTCACTCACCTCACCTCACTCACCTCAACTCAGCTCAACTCAGCTCACTCAGCTCACTCACCTCAACTCACCTCAACTCACTCAACTCACTCAACTCATTCACTCAACTCACTCAACTCACTCAACTCTCTCACTCAACTCACTCAACTCACTCACTCAACTCACTCACTCAACTCACTCACTCAACTCACTCAACTCACTCACTCAACTCACTCACTCAACTCACTCAACTCACTCAACTCACTCGCTCCCTCGCTCACTGCCTAAGCGGTACTAACCCTGCTGTGATATGTTGAAAAACATTGATATTTGATAACAGTGAAGGTAAAATTTATTAATGGATATCTTTGTGCCCTTTAATAAGGTTTGTACAGCAATGGGTATTTCAAGGAAATTGTCTTGATGTATATGGAGAATTTATAATTGAACTAGATGATCAGTTCCTTGCATATCGAGGTAAACTTAAGTGGCTGTTATTATTAATTGATAATGGAGTGGAATTTACAAGGATGGTACAAAGTAGGATAGGACAAATTTGTATAGTTTGCATGCAGTTGTATAGTTGTACCATAAAAAGAATAAAGAGAAAAATAACATTAACCCTTGGCGGGAATCAAACCCCACATTTTCGGTTTACTAGTCCGATGTGTTAACCACTACACTACAAGGACTGTGGTAACTGTAGGGGATTCCAGGGCATTATTTTTCTCTGTGTTTTGATTGGATGATGATTGGAATGGAAACTATTGGAAGCCATTTCTGTGTTAATTCATGCTGTACATTGTACCCTTTACATGCTGGGAGCTACTACCATTAATTTTCAAATCACATGAGAACAGCTCTTTTGATAGCACAGGGTTAGAGCAGATTTCGTATGACTGTGAAAACGTCGCGACATGAACACGGCGCAGACACGGTCAAGGTGTGGCAAGGAACTTTAGAATTTTAGAAAACATCACGGTCGCGGCAAGGCACGCTTACGGCAGTGACCGTGCCGCGACTTTTTCACAGTCGTACGAAATCTACTCTAATGAAAAGCACTGTTGGTTACTCTGTGGATGTACATGGGAACTAGACAATTCTGGGCATCGGATGGGGTGGGGGGATTTGTGGCTGTCAGACAAATTCTCGCTATCTAATTGGCTTAAACTTACAAAAAATACATAGGGCGCATGATAGCAAGCACGCTACAGTAAACATGCCCACTAACGTCTTGAGAAGTTTTAATGTTTGCCATTCGTTTTAATTTTCATTTCAGACAAGCATTTCTGGACTCACGGATTTGTAATTGCAGAACAAGATAAACTGGAATGTGTCCCTCTGTTCCTTAGTGAACTGGCAAATGATATATTTGTCTGCGGCAAGTCCATCAACCTCCTTAAGCTCTGCTGTCCAAATGTAAGTGTTGAGGTTTTTCTTTATTGGCGAATTCACTGACTGACCCCAAGCTATAACGGGGTGTAATTTGTTCTACGTTGTGTTACGGTCACGTAAATGTTCGGACATTGTTGACTGACTGCCGTACGAATGCACTAACTTTTGAACAAATTTTCAACATGTTTTGATAAGTTTTTCTCCTTAAAAACAGCAAGGGCATTTTGAATTAGGGTTAAATAACAAGATTTTGGTTATATTTAGAGAGACAAATTTATAATTCAAGTCGACAATTTGTTCAAACTTTGGTACACTTGTACGGCAGTCAGACAACAATGCCTGAGCTTTTTTACAATTTATACCACGTGACGGGGTCAATCGGTCAATTGTTTAAGTTGTGAAGTACAAAAATGGGTGTACGTGTACCTAGTTATTCCAGCCACATTCATTTATTTATTTAGTATAAAGAAGTAACAGTCATGTGAACGAGTTAAAATAAAATTTAAAAGCATTAATCACAAAAGAATCTAACATTTTTACAGCGCAAAATCGTTGCATCACGACCCATATTGTAACTTCGGTCAGGTTTTTCTGTTTTTCTGATCCATCAATCATCATTTGGGACGGAGCTTATTCAAGTCAACCATTGATTTCACGGATTCGCATAACTCCCGCCCCCAAAGATGATTGACGGATGAAAAAAAACCACAAAAATCCAACCGAAGTTACAATAGTAAGATAGTGAGAAGTTTTCCCCAGTAACTCCAACACAGCAGATGAAGCTAGATTAGATGTCAGTGCTAGAGGGTTTTGGCAAAGGGGGCAACGTGCATTCTTTGATGTGAGGGATTTTCAAAACTTTCAATGAAGAAACAGCTTGATTACAGTACAATAATTCATTGGCTTAGAGCTAAACTATCTATAAATCTAATTAGGTCAGCAGTACTATGCATAAGAGGAACAAGAACTGTAAAGAAGTTAAACCATGATATAGACAATGTCCAAATTGTAAATAGTTTCAATAGAATTGAGTAGCTCTTTATTTTTCTCAGCTTAGAGTATTTGCATAACCCATCATTAGGGTTTTAAGTTTTTTTTAATTTATTAATTTATTAGTATTTTATCAAATATATTATTATAACAATTTTTAATCTTAATACTGTTTTAATGGTTTTGTCAATAAAGTGATTCAACGATTTTATCTGTAACTGATTTTAAATTTGTTGTTGTTGTTGTTGTTGTTGATGATGATGATGATGTTAATCCTGCAGCATTTTCTGTGTGATTCTGGAGTACTGCCCCCTAAAATGGAAGTTACATTTTCGATGACCAAACTAAAGGCTATCGACCAGAACTGCCGTATTTACATTGATGCCATGGAAACAATGGCGAGAAATGTCAAAGAACAACGCGAAAAAAAGGTTAGTCATGTGTTCCTCCAGCAATCCCTTAAACACCATTCCTCGGGCTACTGTAGGTAAGTTAAGTCTTAGGCTGACTAGACCAAAAGCGGTAAGTAACGGGTAGCTCTTGGGAGTATGCTACAAGACCGTATCTGGGTGGAGGAGATTGTGTGGGTGTGGTCCCTCTCATGTTGTTTATACATTGTTATAGGAGAAAGGGTTGCACAGTTGGATAGTGCACTGCCATTTATGCAAGAGGTTGGAGTTCGATTCCCAGTGACCTTGCATCCTTGTTTCAACTTCTTTCCATTCCGTGTAGCTTTAATTACAAGTTTTAAATACCCATACTGGGCTTGAAATAACGGCCGGTCAACGGACAAAGTCCGGTCAAAAATGGGTTTTGTCTGGTCACATCCTTGGGAGGCCGGACATTTTGTTCGGTCACATCAGAAAAAGTGAAAGTTTTGGTAGTTTCAAGTTACGGCCAAACATTACCCAAAGTGTGCGAGCAGCCGGATAATTATTTCATGATCCCCCTACCCGTAAACGGAGCACTGTTGAAGAGGGGGTTTAAAGGGAGCACCTTGCTAACGCTATTTACATGAACTCCTGGGTAGGGAGAATTGGGCAACTACTCCGCGTTATCGAAGCAAAATAAATAACATTTACTGACCTTTACCTTGTACGCGCGCGTCGGACTCTTTATGAAATTTTGCTTTCTTAATAATTTATCTTTAGAAACTAGCCCTAGAGGAAGCAAAGGAAAAGACGCTTTTGGAAGAAAGAAATCGTGCTGAGAAAGCATTGGCTGAAATAAATGGTAAGATAACTATTATAGACGTACATGTAGTAGTAAGAATGGCGGATCAATCATAATATGAAAAAAATGGGAAACCATTTCAGTGTTACGACAAGTCGTACCACGTACGTGTAAAGCCAGTACCGTAAGGCCTTGTTTATACTTGGGCGGTCTACAGAGGTTCAACCTAAGTCTGCCAAGTTGAAACAATACTTAAGTAATAGAAGACAGTTTTCTATGACTCTATCGGTGAAACAGAGCACGCGGGATTTTGGAAGTTTTGGATTTTTTTTTTTGACTGTTTCTCCCAAATCCCAAGCTCTATTTCACTGGTAGAGTCATAGAAAACTATCTTCTATTGATTTTAAGATATAGCAATAGGTGAGAGACAAAACCATATGTCTTTAATGGTGAAATATAGCATAGATTTTGGTGGTCTCTCAGCCAATCATGGCGCACGTACTATCTAAGCTATATTATATTAGCTAATTAGCGGCCATTGTTAAAATCAACGTCAGTAAACGTTCTTGTATATAGCTAATTCACTTAACATTGTCACTGAAAAAACACTAAAGCTTTGAGAGCGGAATCGTGAAATTATTACAATAAGAAACTCGCCGTATGCTTGCAAATTCTACAACTTTGACATATTTTCCTTAATTCTTAGATAGTCTACAGCGAAGTTTGTTGGTAAACAAAAGTTAAATGAATGCTTTTAGGCTTTTTCAGCGACAAACGTTAATTGAATTAGCTATAAACATGGCCTAAGTTGTCCACGTTTGCTACTCATACGACTGTCGTGTGCAATCTCTTGGGCCGGAACCTGACAGCGTTTATGCAATCATGTTTCTTGGAGTTTATAGTCTGCGTGATTCATTTTCGTTCGTTTCAGACATGATTGGGAAAGTGAAAGAAGCCATCAGCGCCAAGAAGAAAGAAGACTTACAAATGCTGAAGAAACAGATGGAAGAAGCTATTAAGGTACAGGAAAGAAAATGCATTTGTTCTGATATTTTCTGTGACTGCCTACCCTGCACTAATGGCTTCTGCATTCCTTTTAGCAAAGAGAAATATCGAAAGAAAGGGAAAAGGATGAAGATAGAAGATTTATGGAAGAAGCAATGAATCGTTTTGATGAAGAAGATGGAATTAGAGAAAGAGCACGGTAAAGAAGTTATGTTTTGGCCATAAACCGGGGATTCCTCATAAATGAGGTCTCCAACAACAACAACAACAATAACAACAACTACAACAATAACGTCAACAACAACAACAATAACGTCAACAACAACAACAACGACAACAACAACAATAACAACAGCAACAACAACAACAGCAGCAGCAACAACAACAACGACGACGACAAATGGAAGAAGAATCAATTGGAAGCGCCTGCCTGTAACTATATGGACCTTTTTAGTTTGGTGCATTGTTCTTCCATTTCAACCAGGTGTCATCCTTTTGAATTTATCCGTATTATCATATCTTCCATCTTCTCAAGTCCGATCTAGAACGAAAAAGAAAAAAAAAAAAAAAAAAAAAAAAGAAAGAAAGAAAAACAGAAAAAAGGGATTGACGGACGGATGGTATAAAATGGGAAATGAGAAAGCGATCGCTCAAACTGAGTAAGTCCATTCCCAAAATTGATTCCCGAAATCGGTTTTCTATAGGAATAGAGTTACGTTTTGGTTGTCTTTTGGGACTCCTAATGTTATCTTCTCTGTCTTTTGTTGCAGACAAGACCTGATAGAATACTACCAGAAGTTGACTGAGGAAATGGATAGGCGTGAAGAACGTGCGCAATGGAACATCAAAAGACATGAGCTAAACAAGGCTAGAATGGAGTTCTTTGCACAAGAGGAAGCTAAACTTGAAATACTAAAAAGAGAAGCTTCTGAAAACATCCCCAAAACTGTCCCTTCTTCTGCAGGGCGATCAAGTCAGGAAGGAAATACCAAAACTGAAAGCAATTTCTCACTCGCTACAGCTGAAGTCAAAGAAGCTGAACGTACTACACTATCTAAACCCAGTCCGAGTTTGGTGTCTCTTATTGCGAGTGGGGTCAAAACAGATGCTTTGGTCCGATCACAAACAAGGAAGTCTTTGAATCAATATACTGATGACACTCCAGATTCTGGTTTTGCTCCTGGATCAAAAGTAACCAGTACTGTTATTCTAGGAAGTGGAAGCACTAAGGATGATGACCGTGACGTATCTGAAGGCCACACTCTCAGATCAGTATCTTCTCTTGAACAAGATGGAGGTGAAGCTGATGCTTCTGAAGCATCTAACGTGCCGGCTCTTGTAGGAACCAGTGCCTCAGAAGGAAGAAGAAAATGGAACAGTTCTAAAGGTATAACCTCTGATGATGTTAAGCTCGAAAGTAGTTCTACAGCATCAAGGCGTACTTGGGAAACATCAACTGGGGAGGTACAGTTTGCGGAATCACCGTTTCCTCACGGGCACCCATCTGAATCTTCCGTTCAGTTTGTTATGTACGGTGATAAGAAACCTGATGAATCAAACATTGATGTATCTCATGATGATAAAGCTACTTCTCATGGATCATCGGTCCCTTCCGCTACTCCAAATCCCAGTGATTCCAGTTTGCAGAGCATTCTCTACCCTGAGAATAGCGACAGAACGCTTACTACTGGCGAAGACCAGGGCGTAGTTCCACCGTCATCAAAACTGCCTGATACAGTTGTTTCTGTTAGCGGGGATGCAGCTGACCTTCCTCGAGACGATACGCCTTCCACAGATCTCGATCCAGTAATTCAAGATTTTCTTCAAAGTCTTTCAAATGAGATAGTAAGGTCACCTTCCATTGGTCGTCCTTCTAATCCAAGAATTAAAAATTATTTGACTAAGGACCAGTCACCCCATGGTCACCCTACCCAGTCAACCGCTCAAGATATACTCTACCCTGTTAGTGGCACCAATGAACATTTATATAGGCCTAAGTCTCAATTCGGCCACCCGACAGACTCCACCGCTCAAAATTTGCTGTACAGTACACAAGAAACCTCTACACCATGTGGGACACCAAGATCCATCCATGGACACCCAGCCGACTCGACCGCTCAAAGTTTGTTATATGCTACGGAAGACGCTTCTATATATCGTGAGACACCAAAATCAGTTCACGGACATCCAACAGATTCTACTGCGCAGGAGATCATGTACCGTGGTACCGATAGCGCTGTCACTCCACAGGCAATCCGGTCACCATACGGTCATCCTTCGGATTCACAACTTGTGGATAATTCCTCGATTCAGAGTACGGATATCTTGGCACATAAATCAAGAAGTCACTGGGGCCACCCTTCTGACAGTAAGGTGCAAAAACTTCTCGGGGATATATCAACACTTTCGGCGAGCCAACATGGCGCTAAGAGTACTCCCCCAGTAAGTGTTGTTCAGGATATTCTTTATCCCGAAACGACTCGTGGAACTCCCCCTCCTGATTCAGTGAAAAGCGTTTTATACCCAGGAGAAGACGCGGATGTTTCAGAGGTAGTAAACACATCTACACGCGGGCTTGAGCCTGTTGTAACGATTACAAAATTGATGTATCCCAAAGAAGAGGCAAAAGGTTTGTATGTGCTTTGTAACTTTGTTAATTGACTGATTGTCTGATCAACAAACGAGATAATGGACGGACGGACGGAAGTACTTACTAGAACGTATTATCAAAATATAGATTTATGGTTAACGGACGTACGGACAGACGAACTAACGGAGGGATGGATGGACAGAGAAACTGACAGATGGGCTGACGGGCAGACAAAATGGCAGACGGACCGCGAATTGACAAACGGACAGACAGACAAAGTGATAGACAGACGGACATCGGGCTGAGAAACCAATAACGAACAGATGGTCACAGAACCATACATGTATTATATTTAAATATTTTTTACGTTTACAGAAATAGAACAAGAACCAGCCAAACCTCTCGAGTTTGAAGACATATGGGTTGCATCATTGGTGGAACCGCTTCAAGACAACTTTGATATTTTAGGTATTTACATCAGACCTGTCCTTATGTACTGTGCTACTGTACATGCACCTCTGTTAGGTTAGGGATAGGTCTACGTGGAGTGTGAAAACCAAGTCACACTCACAAGAAAATTTAACCGATTGATTTAGCCAAAGTTAATAGAAGGTAATGGTTATGAAACTCGGCAAATTTCAAAGGGACTGACAATGAAGAAAACATGGAGGTTGAGTACGGTTGGAAAAAATGAACAAAAAGATAGAACAGTGGCCTTCATAACCATCTCATTCTATTAACTTTGATTTAGCCAATTCTTGGTTTGGAATCATTCCCAAGAGAGCAAAATAACAAAAGGCATGTCCGCCATGTTGGAAGATATAACGAAGGAATTCATTAAAAATATTTTGTCAAATTCTTCCAACATGGCAGCTATTGCAAACCAAGAATAGACCTCTTTACTATGGGCGTAATGTTTTCCCATTTCAGACCGAGTGTCTACCGCCTGAAAATAAGATGTTTTGTTTGAAGCTCGTTCATAATAACGTATAGTTTGAATGGCATAGCATCAAAACTGAAAAAAGATATTGTGGATCAAAATTAGATAACTTCTTATGGATTTCAGAGATCAGGCCTTGGTGGCATAGTTTTCATGTTTTCTCACAAATTAAAATGCTTGTACGTTCTTTAGGATTTAAACTTTTTCCCTCAATTTCAAATTTTACTTGGATAAACATCTCTCGAATGGAAGAATAAAAGTTTATGAAACATTACAATTTAAATCATTATGCTAATGAGCTGCCGCCATTATGAAAGAGGTCATTTATCCAATCAGGATAACAAAATGTCATGAGGTTGTTCATTTAGAATGAGCGGACACAGCGTCAAGTGTTAAACCAAAGACAAAGCGCGAGTTCAGACTAACGGAAAGCCACTCTACTGTAGAGGTTTTCATACTGACACGAATGGTATGCCTTATCTAATGCTTACTTTTGGCTCATTAACAGACCAGTATCCAACAATAGATCTCCTAAAACGTGCGCTTGGTTCCATTATAACAGACCAAGGTAAGCCAATTGATCATTCCTCTTATTACCTCTAAGACCAAAGTGTTTCATGAACTTTTAATTTTGCTCAGTTTCTTAGGTCTTTCCAAAGCGCATATACAGTAGGCACGCTTACACATTTTATTCACAAAACTGAAACGTCCAGAACATGTTCTTAAAGTGCCCCTCACCCTTCTTGACAATATTCCTAGTATAAATTTTTTTTGGTCATTCAACAGCTGACCCCATGTAGAATCAATACTGAGAATATTGTCAGAAGGGTGAGGAACACAGATTTTTCAATTTTCTGTTTTAGATGAAGACGATGACATTGATGCTGCTCGGTTGATGTCATTACCAGTATTACTTCGGCGTTCTGTTACAGCTCCTCTCATGGCGCAGTAAGTCCTGGATGTTATGAATCCCCAGGGTGAGGGGCTGGGGTACCTGTGACCCCTCTTCCCTTTGGGTTCTTCAATAGTTTTTGGGTGGAGGGATGTTTTGTTGAAATTAGTTAGGATTGACCTTGGCAATAGGTAAGTCTTAGTACATATTCACAGCCAAATCCAGGAGGGTTAGGGTACCTGTGACCCCCTTCCCATTGTGTTTTGGGGTACTAGAAGGGGAAGGGAGGAAGTGTTTCTTGACGTTGAATAGTAGAAAGTAATGCTTACCCCATCCATTCAAACTTGGAAATCTTATGCACGCCTCTGACGTTGCATTCTTAAAAATTGAATAAAAAATGTGAAACCCAATCGAGTTCTTTCCATTCCTTGTAGCTTTAATTAGCTTTAAATAACCGTAAAACGGAGCACTGATGGAGAGAGGGGATAAAGGGTGCACCCTGAGAACGCTTTATACACGAGGTGCTGACACGGACGAATTGGGCAACCACTCCCCGCGCTTTCAATAATTTACCTTTACTTTTTTTCATCCCATATCACATGTATCAACATAGAGTTCCTCTAATAACACACTGAGATGAGACAGTTGGCTAACCCTCTCTGAGGAACATCTTGTAGAAGTCCAATATTGTACCTCTATGATGCAAACAGTTTGCAATTTTTCGGTTATTATTCCAGGATTTCTCTAGTGAACACAGCGGTGGTGGAGTATTTCATGGAGGAACTAGAGCTACAACAGCACTTTGAGGTGTTCAGGAAATTCCTATTCATGGAGGATGGTGAATTCTCTCTTTCTTTGTCCGATCAACTGTTTGAAAAGGTATGCCTCCTTTTATTACTTTTGTATTCGAAAACGAATTTAGATCTAGTTATTGGAATACTCTTAGAAAGTCTTCCAACAGGACTACAACTCCCGTGATGCATTTCGTGATGTATTTGTCAAAAATAATTTGTGGATAATTTCTTTTTTGTTAACATTCTCAGAATGAATAATAAAGCAGGTTAAAGTTACATAAAGTTGATGAGTTGCAATTCACTGCCTCATCAAAGTCAACCTACTTCCTTATTCGATGTAAAAGCTACCCAATCATTCCAGCTGAGCGGAACTAAATTTTCTAACCACTCACAGATCGTTGTGATTTTTCATGGCTGGCCCTATTCTCAAGCACTTTTATTCTTCCTAAAAACAATTGAAAATTTATCCGATGTTTTTGAGTCCTAGAAAAGTCCAAAACTATTAAACAGGGTAAAATTGTATCTGTAAATTATGTAAAAGCCACGCGAGAAGTGATTTTGAAAACAGAGCGAAGGGTTTGTTCAACAATGCTTTGCGCAGCTAGTTGTTCGCTCAGCTGGTTACAGTTCTTTATTATATAAACTACAGTGTTTTACAAGGATTTCTACCACTGAGAAAAGTCGTATCTCGGCACACGTAAAAATACGATATTTTTCACATGTGAAAATATCAACCAATCAAATTTTTAGTATCCAGTGGTAGAAATC